>ONZH01019913.1:0-260749 GCA_900303285.1 Rhinella marina
TCCTGAAATTTTACCCACAAACCAAATATCTCTAAATTTGTGTGAGTAGTGTAGATGTAAACTACATTGAAATAATGTTGAGTATGTTTTTAGGGTGCACCATTTCATAAATTTGAGGCAGCCACACGACTTAGGTGCAAAAAGTGTTTATTAAGCTACAGTATGATAAAAGATAGATAGATTAAGTAAAGTAACAGTCACTGGAAATCCATAATACAAATGGGCCAGCTCCCACTGAGCAGTGCCAAATATGGCACTCAGCTGATGCCCATATGATACAAAGAGAATTGTTGGTAGCAGGACACATCTTACCCTGATGATGTCTTCAATGGAGCTGAAGTCTCCTGGCCCCTCCTAGCCCCATCTAAAGATCGGTACACATGTACAGTTACTTCATACTGCAGGAATGTGGCTAGGTATCAGACATAGCTACATTACAAGCAGGGGCGGACTGGGAACTTAAAGTGGCCCTGGAAAAAAATACTAAAAGTGGCCCCTAGATTGTAGGTGGATCCAAACTGACAGAAGGCGTGGTCAACAAAAGTAGGTGGGGCTAGCAATGCTACAAATACCACAGTGCAGTACAAAATACTGCCCCAGGAGCACAAATTACCCCAAATTATTATTGTTGCCCCAGTTATAGTAGAGCTCCCAGTTATGTTGTATAATGCCCCCAGTTTTAAACATGTCTGCATAATGTCCCTGGCCCATATAATGCCCCCAGTGCTGCCCCCTATAGTGCTTCCACCAATATTGATGCCCTCTTATAATGCCCCCATCATTAAACATGTCCCCACAGAATCTTCTTTAATGTCCACAGTATTACATATGCCCCATGTCTTACTAGGATTAACAGGGTCCCTCCTCCAGATCTCTAATGGACTCTGTGTCACCTATCTGACCTGTATATGAACATATAGTGACTTCTATACATAGCACACTGGGATTACTGCTCTCCCCCGTAAGTTTTGTTTACCACCTATATTGTGATTCAACTAATGATCTAACAGGATTCCCCACTAGATCCTGCCATGTCTTACCCATTAAAAGGTCTCCATTTCTGGGTGCACGTGTCCCTGGTTACCAGCTACCTTCCTCTGTTTCTCACTATCTGCCAGGCATTCCAATCAATTGCAGATTCTCTCTGCCCTGCTCCCTCCAGTATGGCTGGATTAAGGTCTGGTGAGTGTAGATTTACATCGCAGCTCCGATGGGCTGCTGGGCTGGCCTCTCTTATTATAATGACAACACATGGTCTCTGTAAGGCAGGCCCTGCTGTGCTGTCATTATCAGATTCATGTGTATGATAATGATATCACAGCAGAGCCACCGACAGCCTGCAAGGCAGAGTCCTTGCTTTGCTTTAATTATATTGTGCTGCCACAGTGGCCGGCGGCCCACTGCATAGAAAAAAGACATCGGCCCCCCGGGAACCTTCCCGGTGGGTTACATTGCCTATCCGCCCCTGATTAAAAGAAAAGAAAGGGTAAGGAGCAATTAAAATTTTGCTATACACACACACAAAGACACGATGGAAAAATGACACAAAAATAACCACCAATGATCAATTTCCCCCTGTATGTTTATCATGACACCTGTTGGATGAATAAAACTTGCAAATACTTCACAGTTACTCTTCCTAACTCCCATTGTAACCAGTAACAGGAGTATGCCTTTTTAGACATATGAGGGGCACCTACGAACATTGTATGCCAGTTTTTGGCATAAAATTGTAGCATGGCAACCTTTTTGCCTCTTTTTGAACGTCCTAAATGTCGGCAAATAACTATTCCAGCCAGGGGCTGGTCTAGTTTTTTAGGCAAGCACATGGACTGCTCAATGTATGCCTAATTTATGACGAGGCGAACACCTCATCATAAATTAGGCATATCTTCCGCCAGCAAAGCCAGCGCAAAAGGGGAAACAAAGACCAGTGTAAAAAGTTGTTCTTGGTAAATGAACCTCATACAGTTGAGTCTGAGTCCCTCACTCATAGAAACTACTTCACAACTATGTGAATATTTTTAGAAGCTTTCTCCTCTCCCTGCTTGTGTCAGTTCTATATATGTTTTCTTACTTTACCTTTGTGGAATGTACTTCTACATGCAGGTTGGGATGCAATCAAGCATGCTGCAGGATAATGTAGCTATTCTTAGTGATCTTAAACAAACTTTTATCTACCAAATGTATCTACCATATAATAAATTGTAATGAAATATGAAAACACTACAAATATTTCTTACATACAGGGTCAGACTGGCCCACCTGAGTACCAGAGGATACTCTGGTGGGCCCAGAGTCTGATATCATAGTGGGCCCCAAAGATTCAATAGGGAAAAAACATTTGGAGCTGCTTTTGGTACCAATAAATTGCCACTAGAATCTATTTATTTGAATCAAAATCTATTTGCATTTATTGATGATATGGAGTTTGGGCTTCAAGAATAATTTCCTCTGGTGGTCCCAAGGAATCCCAGCAGTCCATGCTTGCCGCTGTCTTACTGTCCCAAGGCTCTACTTTCTCTGTGTAAACTAGGACTAGTACTCAGTGAACTGTCCTTCAGCTTGTGTATGGGGCTCCAAAGCAGAGGGATGGTTGCAGCAACAGAAAGTTGTTGTTTTTTCAGTGGCATTGGACGTTTGCTAACTGGCGAAGGGTTGCCTTCACAGATGAGTCACGTTTTCATAGATGTCCTGTCAGGTGAGAAGCATCAGAGAATAAACACCATACAACCATTGCTGGAAAGCAGAAGCTGGTGATGGCAGCGTTATGGTCTCATGGCATTCTCTGGGCTCATTCATCCATGTGGAAGTCAATCTCAACTGATGTGGGTATGCATCCATCGTTGTAGATCACGCTAACCCATACATGTTGACTGTCTTCCCTGGGGTGGATGGGATCTTCCAGCAATACAATGCAACATGTCACATAACTAGAGATGTCTGACATTGGTTGGAAGAGCATAACCAAGACTTCCAAGTATTATCCTAGCCCCTAATTCCCCAGCCTTGAGCCCAATTAAGCATTTGTGGTTCTACCTTGATCATCCTCCCCCATGCACCCTCCAGCAGCTGTGGGATGCACTGCAGTCAGCATGGTTTCAGATACCTGTGACAACTTACCAGGACCTTATTGCATCACTCCCAGCCGATCTACCTGCTGTCCATGCTGCACACGGCAGTTATTCTGGATATTAGCAAGTGGTCATAATAATGTGACTCTACTATTTAAATAGATTTACCTTACCCATTTTCTGCTAGTTTTGCAATCCAAATGTTATGCTTTCAATCAATTGATTATTGTGGTTTACAAGACGACATTTTGGCCAGTACAGACTGGCAAAGTAACAGATGTTCAGATAAAGCAAGAATGTTGACACAGACATTAAAAGCAAAAAAGAGATTTCAACAAATTTTTAACCCCTTCCTAACATTTGACGTACTACTATGTCACAGCGGGAGGTGACTTCCCGCAAATTGACCTAGTAGTACATCATGATGAAGGGGCACCGGAGCTGTGCATGCCAGATCAATGCAGAGGCCAGGCTGTTCTGTTTCATCGCTGTAAAAGCAGATGCCAGTGGCTTAACCCCTCATATGTCACGATCCTGTAGTTTCCAAAATGGGGTCACTTTTTGAGAGTTTTTATTGTAGGGGTGCATCAGGGGGTCTTCAAATGTGACATGGCAACTTAAAATTATCCCAGTGAAATCTGTCCTCTA
This sequence comes from Rhinella marina, assembly GCA_900303285.1. NCBI lineage: Eukaryota > Metazoa > Chordata > Amphibia > Anura > Bufonidae > Rhinella > Rhinella marina. Next base: position 3,723 of record ONZH01019913.1, read on the forward strand.
AAATCCATATGTCGCTCCTTCCCTTCTACGTCCTGCCGTGTGCCTATACAGCAGTTTAAGACCACATAGGTGGTGTGTCTGTAAACTGCAGAATCAGGGTAATAAATATTGAGTTTTGCCGTTAACCCTTGCTGCCTTATAGGAAAAAAAAAAGGATTCAAATGGAGAATTGAAATTTCTCCACTATTTTCCTTTAATTCTTTTGGAACACCTAAAAGATTGGCAAAGTTTGTAAAATCACATTTAAATAACTTGAGCGGTGTAGTTTCTAAAATGGGGGGCATTTATAAGTGGTTTTTATTATGTAAGCCTCACAAAGTGACTTCATAACTGACCTGGTCCTTTAAAAAAGTGGGTTTTTGACATTTACAAAATTCTACCCACATAAAGTAGACACATGAGAAATGTAAAGTGATAACTATTTTATGAGGTATCACAATCTGTCTTAAAAGCAGAGACATTTAAATTTTGTGAACTTTTCCAAATTTTGGTAAATTTGGGCTTTTTATAAAAATAAAGGTGAAATACAGCAACTCAAATCTACCACTGTCATGAAGTACAATGTGTCAAGAGAAAACAATCTCAGAATCGCTTGGATAAGTAAAAGCGTTCTAAAGTTATTATCACATAAAGTGACACATGTCAGATTTGCAAAAAAATGGCCTGGTCAGGAAGGGTACAGGGAGATAATATCGTTTTCATACAGCAATGCAATTTATTAACAATAAAGGAACATATTCTAAAATATAGTAATAGACTCTCCAGAGATTGCAACTATAAGAAGTTACAACTGGATGGTATGTCAACACCAAAATGTCACAAACAATGTCTATAAAAAGACAAATAGAGTCACTGATGTACTATAAAAATATGAAAAATCTTTATTTAACACATAAAAAGTGTAAAAAATTCATGTTGTAGAGGGAGGGTGACAGTGCAGAAAAAAACACCATCCCTGGCACACACATAGAAATATAACGGTGCAGTAATCCAAAAATAAGCTTTAGTCATACATAACAATACGACAAAACAATAAGCATACCAAAAGGGTCCCACGCAATACTATGATGAAGCATATGATACCACAGTGGTGACTTATATGGGGTCAGATATATGTGACAAGTAACTGCGCTAATAACAAAATGCCATAATGGCTAAACAATATGGGTGCTAATATTTAGTCACATATAGCTGAACACCGCAAATATGATGATAAACAAGGCCCACAGTGGGAAATCTCTCAATAAAATAACCGCAGTTCATGCTCATCATAAAGAGACTAATGTAATGCATTTGCAAGCAAACACTCACCAAACAAGATAAGGACCAAATAGAGGGCCAGGGATGGGGTAAACAGCGTGATGAGCATGAACAGCGGTTATTTTATTGAGAGATTTCCCACTGTGGGCCTTGTTTAAAATCATATTTGCGGTGTTCAGCACACCATCACACCTCCTCCTCCATGTTTCACGGTGGGAACCAGGCATGTAGAGCCCATCCATTCACCTTTTCTGCGTCGCACAAAGACACGGTGGTTGGAACCAAAGATCTCAAATTTGAACTCATCAGACCAAAGCACAGATTTCCACTGGTGTAATGTCCATTCCTTATGTTCTCTTCTGCCTGTCCTTAGCAGTGGTTTCCTAGCAGCTATTTTACCATGAAGACCTGCTGCACACAGTCTCCTCTTAATAGTTGTTGTAGAGATGTGTCTGCTGCTAGAACTCTGTGTGGCATTGACCTGGTCTCTAATCTGAGCTGCTGTTAACCTGCGATTTCTGAGGCTGGTGACTCGGATGAACTTATCCTCCGCAGCAGAGGTGACTCTTGGTCTTCCTTTCCTGGGGCGGTCCTCATGTAAGCCAGTTTCTTTGTAGCGCTTGATGGTTTTTGCGACTGCACTTGGGGACACTTTCAAAGTTTTCCAAATTTTTCGGAATGACTGACCTTCAAGTAATGATGGCCACTCGTTTTTCTTTACTTAGCTGCTTTTTTCTTGCCATAATACAAATTCTAACAGTCTATTCAGTAGGACTATCAGCTGTGTATCCACCTGACTTCTGCCCAACACAACTCATGGTCCCAACCCCATTTATAAGGCAAGAAATCCCACTTATTAAACCTGACAGGGCACACCTGTGAAGTGAAAACCATTTCAGGTGACTACCTCTTGAAGCTCATCAAGAGAATGCCAAGAGTGTGCAAAGCAGTAATCAAAGCAAAAGGTGGCTACTTTGAAGAACCTAGAATATAAGACATATTTTCAGTTGTTTCACACTTTTTTGTTAAAGGGAGTCTATCACCTCATTTTCACCTATATAACTAACAGCAGTGCCCCACAGAAAATTGCAGACACATCCCAGACATACCTGTGTGCACTTTGTGTCTGTATTCCATGTCCAGAAAAAGCTCTTTTATTCTGCAGGAAAACAGCTCCCAAGTGCCCGGCTGAAAGCGAAACTAAAAACAGCTTTCTCTCCAAGCTCGATTTCTAACAGCTATATCTTCTGATATACAGGATATAATGAAGTGATTTTGGTATCATTTTAAAGCTTTCAGCTGTCAGCTTTCAAAGACAGAACCATTTTTCTATCTGCTACCAATCCCAAGATATGAGCAGCTAAATAAGCCCTCACCTCTTCAGTCTGGTTTGCAGCAGCAGCAGCAGAGCTGGACACTTGGGAGCTGTTTTCCTGCAGAATAAAAGTGCTTTTTCTGAACAAGGAATACAGACACACAGTACACACAGGTATGTATGGGATGTGTATGCAATCGTCTGTGGGGCACTGCTGTTAGCTATATAGGTGAAAATGAGGTGACAGACTCCCTTTAAGTATATAATTCCACATGTGTTAATCATAGTTTTGATGCCTTCAGTGTGAATCTACAATTTTCATAGTCATGAAAATACAGAAAACTCTTTGAATGAGAAGGTGTGTCCAAACTTTTGGTCTGTACTGTACATTCGGAATAATGATAATGGGGGAAGATGGAACTACTGTACAGACGTCATTGCAGGGTTTTTATTTAAAAAAATGTATCAGTATCATAGATCATCTAGATTCGGCTGTAAATTGGTCCACAGCACACATTTACTCCTGAATTCTACCTTATTTTGCTCCAAAATTCAGCGTTACATTTTGTCTTGCAACTCAGTGTTACATCTTGTTTTAGACATATGCATTAATCAAATTAGCCAAAAAGTATATTCCCCAACCTTACTTGTTGAAGGCATGTGGCTTAGCTTGAAAGGGTGTGACTTATTGGCAGGGCCGGTTTTAGACAAAATGTGGCCCTGGGTGAAATTAAAAGCGGGCCCCAAATTCTGAAGTACTGTATCAACAATCACATTTATTCAATTGACACAAGGGGAGAAATCACCACTGTGGCCCATGACAGATTGCAGGCAGCGTCAACATAGATGATGACATCAAGGGACCTGAGCAGAGGTCGGAGAGCACTGGAGCCGAGAGCCAGTGTCAGGAAGCAGGTAAGGCCCAGTTCACACTTCATTATGGAAGCACTCATTAGTACTGGAGGACCGGAAAGCAGTGAAAGCTGTGTACTCACCACTTCCTGGTCCTCGGCTGTCGGCTGTGCTGTGGCTGTGCACAGCGTGAGAGCACTCTGTGACCTCAAGCTGTGCGCGCCAGTTATAGGCAGTGAGGAGCTGCGGCGTCCGGAGCAGGAGAGGTAACCAATTTATTTATTTTCTAAAGCACGAGGCTGCTGGGGGCTGACCTGAAGCAATGGGGCTGATAAGGGGGTGATGAGAAGAGGCAAAGGGGCTGATATGGGGGCTGATCTGAGTCAATGGAGGCTGATATGGGGGTTATGAGAGGCATATGGAGGCTGTTGAGAGGCCAGGGGCTCTTATTTGAGGTCTGGGGGTCATTCACAATGGGGTCTGAGCTGAAGTCTTATTAGGGTCTTATTAACATGGGGGTCTGATTGGTGGTCTGACCTGAGGTCTAATGAAAAATATTTTTTTCTTATTGTCCACCTCTAAAGCCTAGGTGTGTCTATTGGGCCGGTGGGTTTTATGGAGCAAAAAATATGGTAAATCCTTCCTATATATTTCTTTACTATATCATTCCTTCAAAGCCACTTCCGGCTTTGGCTCAGGAAATTGCATCAAAAACTGCCAATAAAGCTGTGTTTGACACCACTATTAGATACGTTTTGTTGTTAATGTGATTTACAAATAAAAGGGACGTCACTTAGAAGAGTCTTAAAATGTGTCAAAATTTTGTGCAAAATATTGATGTAAAGCAAGCCAACAAAGTGGTGAAAAGTAGAGAAAAGTGTCTAACATGTCTAGCAAAATACACTAAATCTATCACACTCAGTGTAATATATTTGGCACATATTCTGCCACCTCAGGATGGCAATACAATTGAATCTAGTGCCCTGCAAGAACTGAAGGACCTGTGATGACATCACAGGTCATGTGCTCAGTTCTAAATGCAGTGGCTGAAAAGGACCTGTAATGATGTCACCATCATTTGACTAGTGCAGGAGAGGACGGCTCAGCAGTAGAAGTCCTGGGAAGAAGCAGTGGTGAGGTCTGCTACATGAGGAGAGGTAAGTGAAGGGAGAGGCAGAGGAGTGCTGGAAATTGTAGTTATTTAACTGGGACTGTATGTTAGGGCTGAAGGGAGGGAAGTTATTTACATGGCACAGTGGGGAGGGGTGATTTTATTTACATGGGACTGTATGTTGAGGGTGTCTGGGGGAGGGAGTGATGTTATTAACATGGGACTGAATATTGAGGGGGTGATATTTTTTAAATGGGACTGTATATTGAAGGCGGCTGGGGAGGGGGTTATGTTCTTTACATGAGACTGTATATTGGAGTGGGCAGGAGAGATGGTGTGATGTTATTTACATGGGACTGTATTTTGGAGGGGGCTATAGATAGAGAGGAGTGTTATTTACATGGGACTGTATATTGGAGGAGGCTTAAGAGATGTGTGATGGTATTTACAGGTATGGTGGAGGGAGGGAAATAATGTTATTTACATGGGATTGTATGGTGGAGGGGCTGAGGAATTATAATTTCTGAGGACACTAAACGTTGAAATATCACTACAAGGGGAACGGCTAATGGCTAAATGGGTATGGGCAATATAAATACTGGGGGCACGTCAGGGCGAGCATTATAACAGTAGGGGGCAATATAAATACAGGGGGCCCTGTAGGGGCATTATAACAGTAGGGCGCAGTATAAATATTGGGACACTTCAGGGTGAGCATTATAACAGTAGGAAGCTTTATAAATACTGGGGGCACTGTGGGGGCATTTTAAATCCAGGGGACATTAGGTATTCTTATTACTCGTGTGGGCTGTATAGGAGGGACTTATAGATCCGTCTTATTTCTACTAGGATCATTATTGGGGGTCTTATTCCTACTGAGGGGTCTGTAGAGAGCTTTATTACCACTGGGAGAAAAATAGGGGGGGGCCTTATTTCTACTGGGAGCTCTGTAAGGGCATTATTAATAGTGGAGGGCTCTTCTACTAATGGAGGCACTCTTGGGGAGCACCATCACTGTTAGGGGCACTGTAGGGGGCAGTATTACTAATGAGGGCATTCTAGAAGGGAATTACTATTTGTGGGACTATGAGGAGCACTATTGCTATGGGGAAGATTATCTGTATGGCACTCATTTTTCTTCAGGATAGTATTTGGTGGTACAGAAAAGTAAGAAAGCTAAGATGTCTGTGTGTCACACTCTGCAGAGACGAGGCGGCTGAGAGAAGTTGTCCGGACCGAATGGAGAAGATGATGAGAGAGAAGACCTACATCAGAGGAGACGTCACCCTGGAGGAACTGGATGTAAGAGGTACGTGCTGCTGTATAGCTGTATAGCAAGTACAGTAAAATGTCTTCAGTGCTAGTGTTTGTGGGGGGAGGAGGGAGGGTAAGCTACGTCGACTCGGGCCATATGCATTGGGGCTTGGGCCCTGGATCTTTTGTGACCCTAGCAACGTCCCTGATGTGGAGCATGGCAAATACAGTATGTCCTGTTGTGGCAGTCTAATGTCTTAAAAGCCGTGTAAACAGTTACTGTAAAACATTTGTTTCATTTTTTATTGGGATTTATTGATTACAGATTTGGTTAGCTGGAGTTCAGCAATCACTGATTATTTTTGCTGATTTCTGACCAAGATAAAATAGTTTTTTCTGTGTTTCGAGACACAGATGGCACACAGAGGCCATGTAACCTGGCAGAAGAAGTAAGAGAACTTGCGTAACGTTTTCAGAACATCTTCAGGTTCATGACATTTCACTTTTTGATACGAAATATACATGCTGTTGTGTAAAGGATATTTCCTGTAGCCTGATCATAAACCCTTGCTGCTGCCTTGCTCAGCACGCAAAATTAAACCACATTTATACACAGGCAAAAAAACTGCAACTTGACTTCAATCGCATCTAAACATCACATTAAGGCTACCGTGAGGAAACTCGTGGAGAAACACCACAGCATAATACAGCACCAGCAAAGTGAAGGAGATTAGATAAACTGCATGCACACTTTACTTTTTCTATCTGTGCGGAAACTGATCTTCTATGCGACAAAACGACATGAAATCCACCATTTACACGTACTGTATGGATTTTATTGCAAAATTGGTGTGGAAATGCAGAGAAATCCACATGAAAACGTGTGTGAAACCTGTGTGCATGTTTACAATACAGGGTGGGCCATTTATATGAATACACCTAAATAAAATGGGAATGGTTGGTGATATTAACTTCTGTTTGTGGCACATTAGTATATGGGAGGGAGGAAACTTTTCAAGATGGGTGGTGACCATGGCGGCCATTTTGAAGTCGGCCATTTTGGATCCAACTTTAGTTTTTTCAGTGGGAAGAGGGTCATGTGACACATCAAACTTATTGAGAATTTCACAAGAAAAACAATGGTGTGCTTGATTTTAATGTAACTTTATTCTTTCATGAGTTATTAAAAGTTTCTGACCACTTATAAAATGTGTTCAAAGTGCTGCTCATTGTGTTGGATTGTCAATGCAACCCTCTTCTCCCACTCTTCATGCACTGATAGCAACACCGCAGAAGAAATGCTAGCACCGGCTTCCAGTATCCGTAGTTTCAGGTGCTGCACATCTCGTATCTTCACAGCATAGACAATTGCCTTCAGATGACCCCAAAGATAAAAGTCTAAGGGGGTCAGATCAGGAGACCTTGGAGGGCATTCAACTGCTACATGATGATGTGTTTCCCTATTTATGCACTGAAGCTGGCACGTTCCCTGAGTTTTTCCAGCAAGATGGTGCACCACCACATTATGGGTGTCAGGTCCGAGCATTCCTAGATGAACAGTTTCCTGGAAAGTGGATTGGTCGTCGTGGGCCAGTTGAATGGCCGCCAAGGTCTCCCGATCTGACCCCCTTAGACTTTTATCTTTGGGGTCATCTGAAGGCAATTGTCTATGCTGTGAAGATACGAGATGTGCAGCACCTGAAACTACGAATACTGGAAGCCTGTGCTAGCATTTCTTCTGCGGTGTTGCTATCAGTGTGTGAAGAGTGGGAGAAGAGGGTTGACAATACAATGGGCAGCACTTTGAACACATTTTATAAGTGGTCAGAAACGAGAAACCATAACTCATAAAAGAATAAAGTAACGTTAAAACCAAGCACACCATTGTTTTTCTTGTGAAATTCTTAATAAGTTTGATGTGTCACATGACCCTCTTCCCACTGAAAAAACTAACGTTGGATCCAAAATGGCCGACTTCAAAATGGCCGCCATGGTCACCACCCATCTTGAAAAGTTTCCCCCCTTCCATATACTAATGTGCCACAAACAGGAAGTTAATATCACCAACCATTCCCATTTTATTTAGGTGTATCCATATAAATGGCCCACCCTGTAGATCAGCAAATTTTCATATTTTTCTCACTTCCATCAATAGAAATGGCTATATATTCGTCTGCAGACCAGAATAGGACATGTTCTACAGTATAATTTGCGGAATGGCCACACAGAGTTTGCAAGGCTCCATAGAAATGAATGGTTCAGTGTGCTATCCACAAAAATTGTAGATAACACACAGATAAAATATTTGGTGGTGTGCACGAGGCCTAAGTTACATCCAATGAACAAGCTATTTCTGTTTACTACCATGCTGTATTGTGGGGGGAAAGCACAAAGCAAAACACTATGTAGTATTACTTTAGATTTTTTTACTATATTTTATAAACTTTAACCTCTAAATGTCTAGTAGACCTAGATCATGGCAGAACAAAACTTGTGCAGTAACCACATAAATCTAAGGTTCTACTTCAGTGTAGCAGAGTGTGCCCCTGCACAGGCTTACCTCTTCTCCATCACTTGCCCAGTGATTAGAGATGAGCGAACGTGCTCGGTACGAGCACTGTAGCTCTCGTCTCCACTGCGAAAGAATGCTCGCAGGTATTGCGGATCCGTCCTTACCCGACTGAAAGTCAATGGGGACGGATCGGTTTGGTATGACACTCATACCAAACGGATCCGTCCCCACTGACTTTTAGTCGGGTGAGGAGGACGGATCGGTTTGGTATGAGTGTCATACCAAACCGATCCGTCCCCATTCACTTACAAGCAGCTGAGGATGGATCCGCAATGCCTGCGGGCATTGCGCAGACCAGCCGAGCGCTACAGTGCTCATAACGAGCACTGCTCGCTCATCTCTACCAGTGATCACTAAAGGCCCTTTTACATGGCCCAGTGTACTGGCAATTTTTGTGAATGAAATGAACATTCCTGAAAACTGCATGAACATGACTGCTGCTGGCAAGCCATGATTTTATGTGCTGCATAAAAGATGGAAGGGTATTGTTGTGTTAATGTCATTTACATATTTGTAAAAACTTAAAACTTTTAAAATGTTTGGAAAAGTATCTGTTCATCAGGTGATCAGTGGCACATTTACAAAGGACAATTATCAGGAATGAGTATTCATACAAATGCTGAACCTCATTAATAAACCCAATACTGGACCCATGTAAAAGTGGTCTTCACTCAATAGTGACTACTTCTGGTTTCTTCTTGCCACTCCTTCATAAAGGTCAGATTTTTGGAGTGCATGACTAATAGTTGTCCTGTAGACAGATTCTTCCACCTGAGCTGTGGATCTCCGCAGCATCTCCAAAGTGACCATGGACCTCTGCTTCTCTAATTTGTGCTCTCCTTGCCTGAGCTGTCAGTGTTGGTGGAGGGGCATGTCTTGGTAGGGTTGCAGTTGTGCTATACTCCTTCCATTTTTAGATGATGAATTGAACAGTGCTCCTTGAGATGTTCAGAGATTGGGATTTTTTTTATAACCTAACCCTGCTTTACACTTCTCCACAACTTTATCCCTAACCGGTCTGGTGTGTTACTTGGTTTTTATGATGCAGTTTTATCACTAATGTTGTCTAACAAACCTCTGAGGCCTTCACTAATGTTCTCAAACAAACCTCTGAGAATAAATTACACACAGGTGGACTCTATTTAATAATAAGATGACTTAGGCTAGTTTCACACTAGCGTTGCCTTTTTCCGGTATTGAGTTCCGTCATAGGGGCTCAATACCGGAAAAAAATGCTTCAGTTTTGCCCCTATTCATTGTCAATGGGGACAAAACTGAACTGAAGAGAACTTGCGTCTCCAGACCGGAGAGCAAACCGCAACATGCTGAGGTTTGCTCTCCGTCCTGGGGATCCGCACCAAGACGGATCCATCATGACCCCTAATGCAAGTCAATGGGGACAGATCCGTTCGGTGTGACACACTAGTAAACGGATCCGTCCTCTATTGACTTTTAATAAAGTTCGTGACGGATCCGTCCCAGCGATGTTAAAGATAATACAACCGGATCCGTTCATTACGGATCCACATGGTTGTATTATCAGTAACAGAAGCGTTATTGCTGAACCCTGCCGGATCCAGCAATAACGCTAATGAGAAAGAAGCCTTATGAAGGCAGTTGGTCACACTGGTGTTTATTTAAGGGTATCAGAATACAGGGATGATTACAAATGCAAACTGTTTACTGTTACAACTGTTTACATCTATGCATCATTTTCATTGCACTTCACACATACTTATTAGTGTTGGTCTATCACATAAAATCCCCAAAAAAGTACATTTAAGTTTGTGGTTGTAACATGAAAAAACGTGGAAAAATACAAGGGGTATGAATACTTTTTCAAGGCACTGTATATTCTTCTTCCTGTGAAATCATTCCTGCTGTACTACAGAACACCAGTGATTGTCTGTAGGCTGTCTCTAAGATTATGTTCTCTCTATATCTGAAACTCAATCTTTCAAAAACTTCTTGTCTTTTCTCCATCCGTTAACATAAATAAAGCTGATATTTCAATTTCAGCCTATGGTAGTACCATAACTGTTGTTTTGTGATTATGATGACTTAGATGTTTCCATTGCTCTCAATATATAATCATTTGCATGATCATGTCACCTACACCTCAAGAACATCTCCAGAATCTGCCCTTTTGTCATAGTGGAAACGGCCAAAACTTTTCTTGTTGTTCTGATTCATTCTCATCTTGACTACTGTAACTCACTACTAGTCGGTCTTCCCCTCACTAAATTTCCCCTCCCCACCCTTCAGTCTATGCTAAATGCAGTTCATATTTATGCCCAACCACAGTACTTATGCCAGTCACTTCACTGGCTGCCCATCCACTACGTGATACAATTTAAATGTATTATTCTTACTCACAAAGTTCTTCACAGTACATTTCTGTCTACCACCTTACATGTGCTCTATGTTCTTCACAGTACATTTCTGTCTACCACCTTACATGTGCTCTATGTTCTGCTATTGATCTAAGATTAACATCCTCCATAATTTACAGTAAACTCCCATCTTAAAGACTTTTCTCAAGCTGCACCAGCTCTCTGAAATGCGCTACCCTGGACAAAGACAGGATTTTCACATTCCCTAATCCGATTTTTTCCCTTTTGCCCTCTTTCTCTGCTGCTGCCCTTAGTCTCTCATCCTCCTTCACTCCTGTCAACCAGCTGAGTGTGAAGGAAACTGATATAAGAAACTGGTGTGAAGAACTGTGAAGAACAGAAGAGAGAAATGTGGGAATTTATCATTCTCCCTATACCAGTTTTGTGGTGCTAAAGTCACAAAACCTGGTTTTGCAACTATTTAAATGCCATGGTACTTTTTTAGTTGCAACAGGCATTATTATATTGCCCTTGCCAGGTTTATAAAAAGGGGCGGGGCAATCAACCCCAGCACATTATTCATTATTTAGGTCAGAAACTGGTGTAAATAATAATAGTTCAGAGCTGCCCTTGATTTCAGTCTGGTTCATGGACTGCCAGAGCAGGCATTTAATTTATGACTAATAGCACATGCCAGTCTTGGTCTTCATAAATCAGGGTCAAAGTGTATCCACTTGCATACCACCATAGGTATGTAGTTCTATAAACTATTGCATTAAATAACTTTAAATCCCTTCTCAAAAAGAATACCAGTAAATATAAATGAACCCCTTTTAAACTTACATGCTACCTTTACATTGGAAACAATGTACAATACGGTGAACAGGCAGAAATCAGGCATGGAAGATCAGACAGTAACAATCATCTTCACAGGGTCTAGCAACATAGGGAACCATATTGCTTGGGTACCTTTCTGCAGGGGTAGGTGACTAATATTCCTTGAGAAGGCTAGCCATAGGCTGAGGCAAATTAGGACACACAAGCTCATGGCCCTTCAAGAGTCATAGGATGTGTGAACCCTACAGGCAGAGAATGGAACTGGAGATAGAAAAGGAGAGGCCGCAGCCCCAGCGTGGAGTGAGCAGGCCAAACAATACTCTGGTGGCCATATGTGCTGGGAAGAAACAGAGATATGATGCTGGACACAGGCAGACAGAACCAGGAGTACTTAAAATTGCAAAATGTTACTTCACTATTTTAAAATCATCCAGTGGCAGAAGCAGTTGAACATCTTCACTGTGCTAGATCACCAAGGATAATTAAATTAATTCACTACCAAAAAAAGGAATGTTTACAATAACCAGGGTGCCATTTAAGACTATTTGCCTGGATGCTATGTGGTCCTCTATATCAGGTTGCTTTATACCTAATTATTACGATGCTATGCATTACAGTTTATTTGATGCAGATCCACATTGCCCAGTTTAAGGTGAACCCAAGTGCCTTGTTTACTAGCTACGAAGGCTTAGAGGAAATATTGGTGTAAAGTATTAATTATAGTCATGCCTACTTCAGCCACAGAACTGGCTGCAATATTACAAAGCCACTTTTTAAATTGAGAAAATAGGGGTCCCCTGCTCATACCTCCCAACTTTTGAAAAGCAGAAAGAGGGACAATATATGCAGCGTGCCTAGCACACTACGGCAATTTTTTTATTTTTTTATTTAGGCCACGCCTCTAACTCCACTGAAAACATAACACCCAATCCCACCCAGTCTCTAATGCCCCCCATAGTAATTATTCTCCAATTATCCCCTCTCACAGTAGTTATGCCCAGAAGTGACCCCTTCACAGTAGTTAGTAGTTATATGCAGATGAGCCCCCTCTCAATAGGTATGCTCACATGTGCCCCTTCATAGTAGTTATACCCAGATGTGCCCCCTTCACAGTAGTTATGCCCTCATGAGCCCCTTTACATTAGGTATGCTCAGATATGTGCCCAATTCACAGGAAGTAAAAAAAAAACAAACAGTAAATTCTCACCTAATTCAGTTTCTACGATGATCATCACAGCTCACCCTGCACTGCTCAGCAGCAGGAAGGATGCTGTCACACATTGCACTGCTGTGCTGTGTAGGAGGAGCAGAGGCTGATTCCCAAGCCTACACCACTCCTCCTACACAGCTCAGCCGGGCAGCTGAGCTGAATGGTGAAGCGGGGATTGCATGGCTCCCTGCTTCACCATTATAAGCAACTGTCTCTTCATCCTATGGATGCAGAGACAGCTGAGTGCAGAACATACCTAGCTGTTCCTGGACTCCGGGACAGCTACTGAAATCTGGGATTCTCCCTCCAAATCCAGGATGGTTCTGAGGTATTTCTGCAGTAGTCATTAGTCTCCTCAACCAACTCAAATTTGGAATTAAGAGGTGGCCATGTATGTGTGCTGCTCTCTTTGTTCAAGGTTACAGAAAGGATAAAGTTAAAGATAAATACTTTCTCCCAGTAGATAAGGAACTGCCCTATAGGTGGGGTCTTATTCATTAGCGTACCTAATAAATATCCCCCCTTGGGAATATGTACAGTATAATATCGTATTGCATGTACAATCAACTAACTTATAATACTATAGGACGCAGATAAAGTTGAAAGTTGTGGCACTGTCTGATCCGTCTGTCAGGGGCCCCTGCTTGGGCCCCATACGATTGCGTGGTTTGTGTGGTGGTAAAGACCGCCAGTACTGAAAGTCACTGGCTAATGGTTAGTATTGCATTCCAGTCCACCCGGTTTTATAACCTGGATGTCTGGGTTGTTCCGATTAGAGACTAACACGGAATTTATGACCAACACACAAAGAAAGAGGGACAGGAGGAATATATGATGAGTGAATGAGAAAGGGCACAGAGATCACCTTGCAAGTGGAGGGCTGTCAAGGTGATTATTGAATTGCCTTTTTTGACTCTGTTCCCGTACTATGTAATACACATTTCATTTTAGGATTTTTAAATATTTTCGGCCACACATATAGAGTTCTGGCTCCAGGCCAAAATCCTTCATATTTCTTTTCTTTAACCCTTTCACGACCGGAGGTTTTTTTGTTTTTGCGTTTTCGCTTTTTGCTCCTTGCCTTCATACAGCCATAACTTTTTTATTTTTCTGTTCACATAGCTGTATGAGGGCTTGTTTTTTGTGGGACAAGTTGTACTTTCAAATGCTACCATTTATTATTGCATATGGTGTAGTGGGAAGCGGGAAAAAAATTCCAAATCGGGTGAAATTGCAAAAAAAACACTATTCCGCTACAGTTTTCCGGGTTTTTTATTTACGGCGTTCGCTGTTCATTAAAACTGACCGGTTACTTTCATTCTACAGGTCAGTACGAATCCAGCGGTACCTAACGTATAGTTTTTCTTGTGTTTTGATAGTGATATAAAAATTATAAAGTTGGTTTTTGTTTTGGTTTTTTTTTTGGTCGTCATATCTTTTTTTGGTCGTCTATAACTTTTTGGCATTTATGTGTATGGAGCTGTATGGGGGCTCGTTTTTTGCGGGGCGATCTGAAGTTTTTATTGATACCATTCTGGGGTGTGTATGACTTTTTGATCGCTTTTTATTTAATTTTTTTTTAGAAAAAAAAGCGACAAAAAACAGCGAATCGCCATTTTGATGCTTTTCTCTGCCACACAATTCACCGTGTTGGTCATGGTGATACCCATGATGTCTATATTTATTTTTATTTAGGTATTTATTTTTTAATTATACGGAAAGGGGGGTGATTTAAACTTTTATATTTTTTTATTTTTTATATATTTTTTAACATTTTTTTAAAAAATGTTTTCATTATTTGAAAGCTCAAATATGAGCTAATATATTGTACTTTTTATTTTTTCACTATGAGCAATCTCTAATTTTTTATCTTGAATTAAAACTCATGATTGCTCATTTCGTATCCTGGCCTCTAGTGGCCAGAATAAGAATTGCACTTTGAAAGCTGTAATCCTCACCAGCGAGGATTACAGCTTTCATAGCGTGTACAGACGGCCCGATCCAGACGCCACCGGAAGACTTCAGAAGGGCCCACAAGAAATAAGAAGCCCATCGGAAGACTCCGCCGATTGCGGTAAGTAGCCGCAAGTCTCTGCTGTTAGAAACAGCAGAGACTTGCCGGCCATGACGCCCGCCGCACGGGTGAGCGGGCGTCATGTCCCCGCACCGCCCGAGCGCTGTACATGTACGGCGCCGGTCGGGAAGGGGTTAAAATATATTATAGATACACTCCTCAGCCTTTTTTATAAAATTTAATAGCCAATGAACATTGATAGTAAAACAGAGGAATACAGTAAAAAGGTACCATGTTCTACAATTAAAATATAAATAAATGAAAAATACAAACAAGTCCATTTTGTGAACTTGGTATGTATATGCTTTCTTTAGTATACATGTGCAGCGAGCCCCTGGGCTAACCAGAGCAGAGGATGGAAGTGGTAGTGGCCCTGATGAGATGTTGTGTCACAGTGTTCTCCCTAAGGCCATTGCTGCCTGGGGTCAGTGCAGTGAAAGAGGGGCACCCTGTGTTCCCTTGGTGCACTCCCTGTAGCTCTGGGATCTGTGTCTGAAGGTAGTTTGGGGATGCCCATGGTGTTCATGTGTGTGTAGTACAGTAGTTTGTATACAATGCAAAGTCCTCCCAGATATCCCAGCATGAGCTAAGCAGATTAATACAGCATTGGCCCTCAGATTAAGCTGATTTAGATATCTCCTTTAGGGATCTCTGGCTAATAACTGTGCTCTGGCCATGGTAACTCTAGTGTCTCTTATTCTGGAGTCATTAGGGTATCTTAACTTGTTATCCCTCTGCTGCAGCAGCGTCTGGATTGCATTACTGTCTCTCTCTTGCTGTAGACATATAAATCCTCCTCGTTTAGTTCTTGCTTCCTTGCAACTCCTGGAGCTTGTGGAGGTGACCAAGGCCCCAAGGCTTTGAGCTGGAGTATATGGGAGAAGAGCACATGGAGACTTCTCCTTATTCCTCCTTCTCTGCAGCTACTCCCCTAGACTCTTCTGGAATTAGGGGGTGGAAACAGTCCATAACCAGAGCTCCAGAGGGGGCAGGGCCAGGATTGTTAACTCTGCCTTGCCTGGCTCATGCTGGAACAACTGAGTGCACAGAAAATTTTACAAACATTATATAACATACCAAACTTTGCATATACCCTCAGCTCCGGGATACTGCATATGCACAAGTACACTCTTATGCTATGAGGTTGTTACAAACAACTTGCCGAGAGCCTCTTAAAGCCAGATCATCCATAAAATGTGTTTTCTGATAATTATAAAGAAATATGAACAGCAAGCCAGTGAAATTTTTGTTAAACCCTTAACATAAACAGAAAGAAAATTGGTGCTTTTGTTGAGTTGTTTCAAAGCCATTCCACAACATAAGCTCAAATTACCCTCTTTCTGTGTCCTTATCCACAGTATAATTATTGTTGACTAGTATTTATGCCTTCCCTGTATACGCTCATGATCACCTTAGGTTGGAGAATCCTACAGTATAATCCTTCTAAAATGCAAAATGATAAGCTAATTACAGACAGAGGATGAGGAAAAAAAACTCCTTTTGAAAGTCTTGCCTTACCTCAATATATAAAAAAAAACTTTTGAAAGTGTTGCCATTCCACAACTGTGGGTATCATCCACAGAGTAGTGATAATCCATTTACATTCAAGTAAGGCTACTTGCACACTTGCGTTTGCAGGATCCGTTTGTGAGATCCGTCTAGGCTCTCACAAACGGATCCGTCATGATAATACAACCATCTGCATCCATTCTGAACGGATTATCTTTTACATAGCAAAGACGGATCCGTCTTCAACTCCATTTAAAGTCAATGGAGGACGGTTCCGTTCTCTATTGTGTCAGACAAAACGGATCCGTCCCCATTGACTTACATTGTGAGTCATGACGAATCCGTTTGCATTTGCGTTTGCAGCAAGCAGCGTTTTAGTGTGCTCCTCCAAAACGGAATGGAGACTTAACTGAAGCAAACTGCAGCAAAACTGATGCATTCTGAACTGGATCCTTCTCCATTCAGAATGCATTAGGACAAAACTGATCAGTTCAGGACCGTTTGTGAGAGCCTGTGACAGATCTCACAAACGGATCCTGCAAGTGTGAAAGTAGTCTAAACGCTGCAGCCAATCACTAGCCTCAGTAGAGATGTGTACAAGAATGGCACGTGATGACCACAGAGGCTCAACAGTCACAGCTGTGTCCATGGAAATTCAGTGCCCTAGTACTAAGCTGCACAGTGTAAATACACAACCGCTGAGTAGCAAGGTTAACGGACAGAGCAAACACAACCATATGTATTTGTTTGTAGGTACCTATCAGTTTGGTGTCTAACAATGTGCACAGTATATTTTCCAAATATTTTAACAAAACTACATCCAAAGATGAAGAACGCCCAGGGGTGCACCACCAATGGGGCCAGGTGAGGCGATCGCCTGAGGCAGCACCAGTTAGGGGCAAGAGGCAGGCAGCCGAAGGGCCATGGGTTGAAGGGAAGGGGTTAGGTTAAGAAATTTGCATTGGGAAGGGGGGGGGCGGTTTCAGTTTTCGTCTCAGGCAGCAGAAAGGCTAGGTGCACCCCTGAATACACGTTAAGATATCCAATACATACTTGCTTGTAGGATTTCAATTTGTGCAATTTAGAACAATATTAATATTAAGTCAGAGGCAAAGGAAACAACACGTAACTAGATTTGGGGGGTCCGCTCAATATTTATGAGTTAATTTATCAAACTGGTGTAAAGTAGAACTGGCTTAATTGCCCAAAGCAACCAATCAGATTCCACCTTTCATTTTTGACAGCTCCTTTGGAAAATGAAAGGTGACATCTGGTGAAATCCTATGGACAATTAGGCCAGTTCTACTTTACACCAGTTTGATAAATTATCCCAATAATGTATTAATAAATCATCATTAAAGATATTTTTTTCTTTTTGTTAATTAAATTTATAACACATATAAAGATCAAAAATTGAAAAAAGCTAAGTGAAAAAGAAAAGTGCTAATTACATTTCACTTCAACCCCCTCCCCAATCATAATTTATTTAGCAGCAGATGAAGAAGGAAAACAAGAAGGAACAAGGAACTGGAAAATCCAAACTTATTATATGGCAACACCCTTAATTATTTACAATTACAGTAACTTGGCACGTGCATATCTGGCCTGGTAAACCCCACTCTATTCAGTGCCAAAACAAATGTAGTGTTAAAAAAATATATTTGTGTCAAAGGCACTGAACTTTTCAATCCATATATTTCAATCCATATATTGATACTGTATATCATATAAATGAAAGCATAAAAATTAAAGCATATACAGTGAGGAAAAAAAGTATTTAGTCAGCCACCAATTGTGCAAGTTCTCCCACTTAAAATATGAGAGAGGCCTGTAGTTGACATCATAAGTAGACCTCAACTATGAGAGACAAAATGAGAAAACAAATCCAGAAAATCACATTGTCTGATTTTTAAAGAATTTATTTGCAAATTATGATGGAAAATAAGTATTTGGTCACCTACAAACAAGCAAGATTTCTGGCTCTTACAGACCTGTAACTTCTTCTCTAAGAGGCTCCTCTGTCCTCCACTCATTACCAGTAGTAATGGCACCTGTTTGAACTTGTTATCAGTATAAAAGACACCTGTCCACAACCTCAAACAGTCACACTCCAAACTCCACTATGGTGAATACCAAAACCAGAAACAAAATTGTAGACCTGCACCAGGCTGGGAAGACTGAATCTGCAATAGGCAAGCAGCGTGGTGTGAAGAAATCAACTGTGGGAGCAATAATTAGAAAATGGAAGACATACAAGACCACTGATAATCTTCCCTCGATCAGGGGCTCCATGCAAGATCTCACCCCGTGGGGTCAAAATGATCAAAAGAACTGTGAGCAAAAATCACAGAACCACACAGGTGGAATGACCTGCAGAAAGCTGGGATCAAAGTAACAAAGGCTACCATCAGTAACACTACGCCGCCAGGGATTCAGATCCTGCAGTGCCAGATGTGTCCCCCTGCTTAAGCCAGTACTTTTCTGGGCCCATCTGAAGTTTGCTAGAGAGCATTTGGATGTTCCAGAATTGTATTGGGAGAATGTCATATGTCAGATGAAGTAGAACTGTTTGGTAGAAACACAACTCGTTGTGTTTTGAGGAGAGTGAATGCTGAGTTGCATCCAAAGAACACGATACCTACTGTGAAGCATGGGGGTGGCAACATCATGCTTTGGGGCTGTTTCTCTGCAAAGGGACCAGGACGACTGATCCATGTACAAGAATGAATCGGGTCATGTATCGTGAGATTTTGAGTGCAAACCTCCTTCCATCAGCAAGGGCATTGAAGATGAAATGTGGCTGGGTCTTTCAGCATGACAATGATCCCAAGCACACCACCAGGGCAACGAAGGAGTGGCTTCGTAACAAGCATTTCAAGGTCCTGGAGTGGCCTAGCCAGCCAACATCACTGCTCTAGAGGAGATCTGCATGGAGGAATGGGCCGACATACCAGCAACAGTGTGTGCCAACCTTGTGAAGACTTACAGAAAACGTTTGACCTCTGTCATTGCCAATAAAGGATATATAACAAAGTATTGAGATGAACTTTTGTTATTGACCAAATACTTATTTTCCACCATAATTTGCAAATAAATTCTTTAAAAATAAGATAATGTGATTTTCTGGATTTGTTTTCTCATTTTGTCTCTTATAGTTGAGGTCTACCTATGATGTCAATTACAGGCCTCTCATCTTTTTAAGTGGGAGAACTTGCACAGTTGGTGGCTGACTAAATACTGTATTTTTCGCTTTATAAGACGCACCTGATAAGACGCACCTAGGTTTTTGTGAAGGAAATTGAGAAAATAAAATATTTGAAGCAAATGGTGTGCTTTTGGTGGGTTTTGAACTAATGGGAGGTCTGTGGATGGCGCACTGTTATGGGGATCTGTGGATGACACTGTTATGGGGATCTCTAGAGAACATTTATAGGGGGATCTGTAGAGGACACTTATAGGGGGATCTGTAGAGGACACTGTTATGGGGATTTGTGCAGGACAGTGTTATAGTGGGATCTGTGAAGGACACTTATTGGGGATCTCTGGATGACTGTTATGGGGGGATCTGACCCCATTACATTGAGCCCCATAATGGCCCCGGTCAGAGCAGCCATCACTTATAAAGTCTATGAGCCTGGAAGGGCTGCTTCATTAAACTACCATAGGTTTAATCACTTTTAAGTACTCACTATCCATGCCGGCAGCACAGGTCCCTCACTCAGTCACACTCCAGCACTTTATAAGTGATGGCTGCTCTGACCGGGGCCCTGCTTAATGACATTTAGTGACTGCGCCGGGCCCCGCTACTACCCCCATAGAGCCCCTCTTTACATCTCACTGGCACATCGCAGGCCGCTATTCTATGCAGCACTACACGTCCTGCGATGTGCCAGCCATGTAATACTGCTCTATTCGCTTTATATGATGCAAAGCCACTTTCCCAAAGCAAAATATACGGTTATACTTTTTTTCCCCACTGTAAATTAAAGCATAAATATACAAAGCATTAATTTATACTATAAAAATAATAATAAAAAAAAAAATTATAAATATATATATATATATATATATATATATATATATACTGGGAGTTGCAGTTTCACATATGCTGGAGTGTCGAAGGTTGCTGATCCCTATACTATAGGGGAGATTTATCAAAACTGGTGTAAAGGAACATTGGCTTAGTTACCCAT
This sequence comes from Rhinella marina, assembly GCA_900303285.1. Lineage (NCBI taxonomy): Eukaryota > Metazoa > Chordata > Amphibia > Anura > Bufonidae > Rhinella > Rhinella marina. Next base: position 24,243 of record ONZH01019913.1, read on the forward strand.
AGCAACCAATCCGATTCCACTTTTCATTCTCCAAAGGAGCTCTGAAAAATAAAAGATGGAAGCTGGTTGCTATGGGCAGCTAAGCCAGTTCTACTTTACACCAGTTTTGATCTTCCCTTTTTGTTCAAAGCATGTTTTTTTTCAATATTTTTTTTTTGACATGTTGAACAATACAAACAGGATGCAACCAAGTATAAAGTGACATGGTATAAATAACATAAGATGGCAGGTACTAAGAGGGTAAAATAAAGATTTCTTCAGAAGAATGATAGTAAGCATGCTAGATAGTTGGTATTGAGCGTCACAGGCTGTGGGTGTGGAACCGCCGGTTTGAGGGATACCCCACCCCCAAGATCTTTTCCAATCGTATATCAATTTTTATATGAACAGGAACATACCCAGGCCACTATCCAAGGTATTTTTAAGGAGAAAAACAAAGGAGAAGAATTTGCATCTGGCATTTTATAGCAGTTTTCTCCTCTGTGGGTTCTATCTGTGATCTTCAGTTGTCCCCAAGCTGGTAACTGCAGACAAGCTATCTTCATATCTACCCATAGAGTAAAAATAGAGACAGGAGATTCTGCTCAGTCTCTTTCACACACACACATAGAGTCGCCCACAAGCTCCAGAGTCACCCACAAGCACACACACTCAGAGTTACTCATAAGGTCCCCAATGCCACCCTCTCAATGCATTGAGGACCACAAATTGCAGTCCCCAAGTCATGGGCACCATCCGTGTGGCTGGCGCCGATGGATGCAGACCCATTCAACTTGAATGGGTCTGTGATTCATCTGCAAAAAAAATAGGGTTAATAATGTTCCAATTTTTTGTGGTGCGTATTGGTTGTAATTCTCAGTATCTGTTCTTATGCTGTATATAGGGACACTGCACAGTACCACATCTCCTCTCCTGTATATTGGTTGTAATTCTCAGTATCTGCTCTTATTCTGGATATATGGACACCGCACAGTACCACTTCTGGGGTCTGAGGAAAGAGTCTGAATGAAAGGGACTGTCCAGGAATTTATTTAACATGATGCTGCCCCTTTAATTTTGGGATGTTTGTGATTCATTATGCTGACGGTGTAATGTGGGGGCTATGGTCTTTAAAATTTTGTCCGTCCATAAATAGGGTGTCTGTATTTATTTTCGTGATTGTACTTATTTTGGGTTCGGAGACCTGTATTGCTCTGGGATTTGTGTCTGAACATACTTTGGGGTCTGGTCCGGGGTCTATATTCACTTTGGGGTATAATAAAGGAGTCATATGCACTAAGTGTGCATAAGTTAGTAATGTTTGGAGAACATTTGTAAATGAATGACATAAGGTGAAAATTTCTGTTTATCACCAAACATACAGGTACATTCTGTGCATTGGAATCTTCCTAGTGAAAAATAATGAATGGCAGTGTTTGTGTGTATGTGCGTGTATGTATATGCTGTGTATGTGTGTAGATGCTGTGTGTATATTCTATATACTGTTTTTGCGTGTATGTGCGCTATACTGTATTTATATGTATATGCTGTGTATGTGTGTGTATATGCTGTATACTGTATTTGTGTGTTGTACTTATACTGCATTTGTGTATATATGTTGAGTATGTGTGTAGTTGTTACAAATCTAAGCCTGTCCCTCTGAATGTTAGTGATAAAAATGTGCAGCAAAATCTGAATGTTCTACAGTTGGTTTCGCCATGGAGTTTCCCCAAGTTTGGCCACATTGGTCAAAGTCTAAACTCCAAGGCCAGATCTGCACCACTGGAAATGTGCAACTTTTTTGAGGACGGAGGGGGGCATTTCACCTTTTGTCTCAGGCAACAGAAAGGCTAGGTGCACCCAACAGTATGCATTTCACATTGTGCAATTATGTAATTCACAAATATGCCACCAATTCAGGAAACATGATAAAAAATGATAGTCATGTATTTGTTTTGCAAATACTTACACTTGACTTTCTGTGTTGTACAGGAAGTAGAGAGGAACAAAATTACCCATGGTTGCCCAGCAACTATCAATGGTTCTTTTTTAGTCTTGTGAAAAAAGAAGAGATACTGATCAATGGAAACAATCAGGAGGCACTGTTTCAGAACTACCTCATGAATGTCACTAAGGTCCCAGATTGCCTATAGGAACCAATCTAAAATAAAAGAAAAGCAGAACAAGGGGATTGCTTAGTGAAGTTGCCAACTTAACTACAGTTTTACAGAGAAATTAAAAAGAAAATGATAATGATAGTGCCAGAGAATACCTGTGACCATTACAATGCATGCTTAAATTACTGAATTCTAATGGCACATTGGAGATAATGAAAATAACCCCTGCCTGGTTGGTCTACATCTTGTATGTAGTAGCACTTTCTGTTACTGTATCCAACCAAACCCATGATGGACTTGTTCTTTGTCAGCCACAGCTCCAACACCACCATTAACATCACCCAGCTAGTTACATAGACACTCCCCTATCACTGCCCCTAACATCCCCCAGCTAGTTTATAGCTCCTCCCACCGCGATAGTTACATAGATACTTCCCTGTCACTGCCCATAACAACACCCAGCTAGTTTATAGCTCCTCCCACCCAGGTAGTTACATAGACATTCCCCTATCACTGCCCCTAGTAACACCCAGCTAGTTTATAACTCCTCCCACCAACTAGTTACATAGACACTTCCCTACCACTGCCCCATCAACACCCAGCTAGTTTATAGCTCCTCCCACCCAGCTAGTTACATAGACATTCCCTATCACTGCCCCTAGTAACTCCGAGCTAGTGTATAGCTCCTCCCACCAACTAGTTACATAGACACTCCCCTACTACTGCCCCTAACAACACCTAGCAGTTTATGGCTCCTCCCATCAACTATTTACATAGACCTACCACTGTCCCTAAGAACACCCAGCTAGTTTATAGCTCCTCCCACCCAGCTGGTTACATAGACACTCCCCTACTACTGCCCCTAACAACACCTAGCAGTTTATAGCTCCTCCCATCAACTATTTACATAAACCTACCACTGTCCCTAACAACAACCAGTTTATAGCTCCTCCCTCCCAGCTGGTTACATAGATGCTACCCTATCACTGTCCCTAGTAACACCCAGCTAGTTTATAGCTCCTATAACCCAGCTAGTTACATAGACACTCCCCTATCACTGCCCCTAGTAACACCCAGCTAGTTTATAGTTCCTCCCACCCAGATAGTTACATAGACACTTCCCTATCACTGCCCCTGACAATACCCAGCTAGTTTATAGCTCCTCCCACCCAGCTGGTTACATAGATGCTCCCCTATCACTGCCCCTAGTAACACCCAGCTAGTTTATAGCTCCTCCCACGCAGCTACTTACATAGACACTCCCCTATCACTGCCCCTAGTAACTCCCAGCTAGCTTATAGCTCCTTCCTCCCAGCTAGTTACATAGACATTCCCTATCACTGCCCCTTGTAACACCCAGCTAGCTTATAGCTCCTTCCTCCCAGCTAGTTACATAGACATTCCCTATCACTGCAATGAGTAACTCCCAGCTAGTTTATAGCTCCTCCCACCAGCTAGTTAGACACTCCCCTATCACTGCCCCTAACAACACCCAGGTAGCTTATAGCGCCTCCCTCCCAGCTAGTTACATAGACATTCCTAATCACTGCCCCTGTATAGACATGACATGACAGCAAGAAAAAGCTACATGGTCATGTGACCACAGCTTAGAACAGAAGATAGGAGCAATAAAAGTAACAGAAATACATTAATAAAATTACAGCTACTTTAAAAGTCATCTGTCAGCAGGTTTGTACCCATGAAACTGGCTCACCTGTTACATGTGCACTTGGCAGCTAAAGACATCTGTGTTTGTCCCATGTTCATATGTGCCCACATTGCTGAGAAAAATGATTTTGCATATATGGAAATGAGCCTCTAGGAGCTCTGCTCACTCTGCAACTGCTGTGCACAGGTCCAGATGTGATAACATTTTCACTGCCTGGCCCTGTCAACCAAAGTGCAGAGGATGCGGCAGTTTCATTGAGATCAGAGCCTCTAGGTGTAATGGAAACGCCCCCATTGCTTCCAGAGCCTCATTTGTATGTATATCAGGCAGGCAATCAATAAACATCAACACACACTCACAGCAGGAAAGCTAGGGATTGTGGGGATTGTAGTTTTGTGAGGGAACATCAGGAGCCATGATACTCTCAATGTGCTGCAGGCTCACACAGGAGCTAGACAAATAGATTACAAGGTGAAATGAAGCTCTAGTTATATGTATAGGTATGGGTTCTGGTTGGGTCACAGCTTGCAGCCTTAATGCAGTTTTTCAAAAATTAAGTTACTTTACCGGAATACCCCTTTAATGCAAACTGGCCCTTTAAAGAGGTATTGCCACCACAATATGCATGTAGGCTGCATGTTAAAAGCAGAAGCACACTATGCTGTCGGAGCAGTCCACATTCAGAGCATCTAGAAAAAGAGGAATGTATAGCCAGGACCAGAGTCAACATCAAAGCCATCTTGTTAACCCCTCTTCCCCCCATTCCCAAGTCATTGGGTCAGTTAGCCCTGTGTACAATATGCTAATGAGGCACTGGTTGGCCAAGGGGGCAACATTGAAAAGAAAATGTCTGGCTGGCTGTAGCTTCCCCTGGCAAAATCAACTAAGGATTCCTAACAGAAAAGATATGTATCTAATAAGGCAAAGCCTTTAATAACAACTATTAGTGTTGAGCAAATCAAAGCATCCGAAGCGGCATTCGTTCCAAAGTTTAGTAAAAATTCAATTTACCACAAAGCCGAATTACCCCATGCTTCGTGGCAACGAATCAGATTTTTTCTAAAATGGCTGCTGCACGGGTTACAAAGTGAAAGTAAGAAGACCAGGAATGCAATATGACCCATAATGTTGTGCAGCTAGCCAATCAGCAGATAGCCATCCACTGTGATGTCACAGCTCTATATAAAGCATTGCAATCTCCACCATTTCACTGTGAGCTAAGCTTAGGGAGAGACATGACAAGTGCTTATGCACTAGAGACAGTGGTGCAGAAAGCTTTTAATTGTACAATATTGGATAGTGGACAGTGTAGAGAGATATTAGGTAGAGATTTTAGACAATGTAGGGAGAGTATAGGGAGACTGCAGGGACAGTGCAAGTTGATGTAATCACCATATACATCTTGCTTACCTGCTGCCACAATCATCGTTAATCTTTTAACTGATATATAGAATTACTGTGCCTCAGCATTAAAGGGCGGCCTAATATATTGCCATCTGCATCTTGTTCAACTGCTGACAAATTCGCAGTTAATCTCTTATTTTATATATGGAATTACTGTGCCGCAGTATTAAAGGGCGGTCATATATATTGCTGAGTGCATCTTGTTCAACTGCTGTGACATTCATAGTTAATCAATTACATTACTGGTACATTTTCTGTACACTATGGCCAACAGACAGTTGTCTGGGCCCTCCATAGGAACCGCTGAATCTCCCACTGGCCTACACCCCCTCTCCAGCAGTCAGGGCTTGTCAATGTAAGCAGAAGGAAGCAGTCGTTCCTTCCCATTGACTTCAATGTCATCTATTCTCCTGATGCTCCTCCTACTCCTCGTCACTTGTTTCGACAGCAATCAATCACCAAGGTGATTGCAAAAAGACAACAGTATGCATACAGTCATCCAACAGCACAGAAGCTGAACGTTCACCTGGCCAAGTTACTGGTATCACAGTCCCTCACTTTCCGTGTAGTTGACTATGGAAGTAGTATGCACCCCTTAGGCCCCTTTCACACGGGCGATGTTTCCGCGCGGATGCAATGCGTGATGCGAACGCATTGCACCCGCACTGAATCCTGACCCATCCATTTCAATGGGGCTTTTCACATGGGCGATTTTTTTCATGCCTGAGTTTGTCGTTGCGTGCAAATCGCAGCATGTTCTATATTCTGCGTTTTGCACGCAGCCCTGGCCCCATTGAAGTGAATGGGGCTGCGTGAAAATCGCATTGCATCCGCACACAAGTGCGGGTGCAATGCATTTTTAACGTATGGTTGCTTAGAGATGTTGTTTGTAAACATTCAGTTTTTTTATCACGCGCGTGAAAAACGCATCCATACGCATCGCACCCGCGCGGAAAAACTGAACGAACGTACGCAATCGCAGTCAAAACTGACTGCGATTGCGTGCAAATTGGTGCGGATGCGCATTAACGCATCCGGACTGAATCCGCGACGCTCGTGTGAAAGAGGCCTTAGGGTTGCGAGCTCTCAGTGATGACCATCCTCATCTTTTGCTGGCTTTACTGCTTCTAAATCCTCCTTTGCAATCTCCATGTCCAAGAAAAGTCAGCAAGATGCAGAGAGAGGAGGAGCTGGTTATTCCTGATGACATATCATCGGTATTAGATGATGTGGAAAAATGTGGAAAAGCAGGTGGCAGAAGAGGGGTTCTTCGACCTGTAGGGCAGGCGAGCAATGGGTTTGCAACTGGGGTGGGGTGGGGGGGGACTTTCTTCTTGTGTCACTCCGGGAATGCCTCATGATCGTTTGTCTCTCCTCATTTAACAGTTGTTGGATCAAATTGCCGGTCACCTGCTGCAACACAAGGTACTCTTCATTTGTAGTTTCAGGATGTAGTTTCATTCGGTAAAATTGATATAGTGGTCAATTATTGGCCCCTCTATGTAATTCTTATACAAAAGGGGCTTTTTCAGGAGATTGGAGGCCACAGAAGCAATAATTGGATTATTGTGCCACGCACCTTACCAGCCAAAGCCCATACCAGCAACAGCCCTAGTTTAACTAACATATTATATGGCAGCTACTAGTTTTCAGGCTCTTGTCCCTTATGGCAATAATGCGGATTGCGGATCTGCAAAATGTGCATACCAGCCGCGTGTGTTCCGCAATTTGTGAACCGCACATGGCCAGCGCTGTATAGAGAATGCTTATTCTTGTCCGCGGATGCAAGGGTTAAGGTAGGTATAGCTTTAATTATTAGGTTAACATGCATATAGTGGTCAACTAGAGGCCCCATGTGGCCCCTTTATGTAATTCTCATACAAAGGGGCATTTTCAGGAGATTGCAGGCTACAACAGCAATAACTCACATATTGTGCCACGCACCTAACCAGTCAAACCCCATACCAGTAACAGCCCCTGTTTGGCCAACATATTATATGGCAGCTACTAGTTTTCAGGCTCCTGTCCCTTATGGCAATAATCCTGCGGCCATGTTTGATCCATCCACTATGTTACTGGCACTGGGGGCATTTTTACTGGCATATGAGGGCACTGGGGGCATTTTACTGGCACTGGGGGCATTTTTTACTGGCACATGGGGGCACTGGGGGCATTTTTTACTGGGCCACATGGGGGCACTGGGGGCATTTTACTGGCACTGGGGGCATTTTTACTGGCACATGGGGGCACTGGGGGCATTTTTACTGGCACTGGGAGCATTTTTACTGGCACATGGGGGCACTGGGAGCATTTTACTGGCACTGGGGGCATTTTTACTGGCACATGGGGGCACTGGGAGCATTTTACTGGCACTGGGGGCATTTTTACTGGCACATGGGGGCACTGGGGCATTTTTACTGGCACATGGGGGCATTTATACTAGCACATGGGGCACTGGGAGCATTTTACTGGCACTGTGGGCATTTTACTGCACATGGGGAACTGGGGCATTTTTACTGGCACATGGGGGCATTTTTACTGGCACATGGGGCACTGGGGACAGTTTTACTTGCATATGGGGCACTGGGGGCATTTTACTGGCACTGGGGGCATTTTTACTGGCACATGGGGCACTGGAGCTTTTACTGGCACTGTGGGCATTTTACTGGCACATGGGGGCATTTTACTGGCACATGGGGCACTGGGGCATTTTTACTGGCACATGGGGGCATTTATACTAGCACATGGGGGCACTGGAGCATTTTACTGGCACTGGGGGCATTTTTACTGGCACATGGGGGCACTGGGGCATTTTTACTGGCACATGGGGGCATTTATACTAGCACATGGGGGCACTGGGAGCATTTTACTGGCACGGGGCATTTTACTGGCACATGGGGGGGCATTTTTACTGGCAATGGGCATTACTGGCAGGGGCACTGGGGACAGTTTTACTTGGCATATGGGGGCACTGGGGGCATTTTTACTGGCACTGGGGCATTTTTACTGGCACATGGGGGCACTGGGAGCATTTTACTGGCACTGTGGGCATTTTTACTGGCACATGGGGGCATTTTTACTGGCACATGGGGTACTGGGGCATTTTACTGGCACTGGGGCATTTTTACTGGCACTGGGGCCATTTTTACTGCCACTGGGGGCATTCTTACTGGCACTGAAGGCATTTTTACTGGCACTGGGGGCATTTTTACTGGCACATAGGGGCATTTTTTACTGGCACATGGGGGCACTGAGAGCATTTTACTGGCACTGGGGGCATTTTTACTGGCACATGGGGGCACTGGGGACAGTTTTACTGGCACATGGGGGCACCTGGGGCATTTGTACTGGCACATGGGGGCACTAGGAGCATTTTACTGGCACTGTGGGCATTTTTACTGGCACATGGGGGCACTGGGGGCATTTTTACTGGCACACGGGGGCATTTTTACTGGTACATGGGGGCACTGGGGGCATTTTACTGGCACTGGGGCATTTTTACTGGCACTGGGGCCATTTTTACTGGCACTGGGGGCATTTCTTACTGGCACTGGGGGCATTTCCTACTGGCACTTGGGCATTTCTTTATGGCATGGGAGCACTGGGGGCATTTTTACTGGCACTGGGGGCATTTTCTGGCACATGGGGGCACTGGGGCATTTCTTACTGGCACATGGGGCACTGGGGGCATTTCTTACTGGCACATGATTTTGGGGGGGAATCAATGGGGGGAACTTGGGGTGCATTATTGGGGCATTTCTTACTGGCACATAATTTGGGGGGCATCTATGGGTGGGGAGCACTTCTTACTGGCACATTATTGGGGTGAAATTTTGGGGGCACTTCTTACTGGCACATTGGAAGCATTATTACTTCTGGGGCACAGTGGGGACATTAGTACTGTTGGGAGCACTATTACTAACAAGTGCACTCTGGCAGAGAATTATTAGTTTGGAGCACTATTAGGACTTTGGGGAGCACTATTACTGTGGGGGCACCCTGGCACAGTATCAGTGCAATTATTTCTGGGGGGCGTTATGTTTACACTATTACTGGGCGCACTATTACGGGACAATATTTGCTGGGCACAGTTATTTTACGACACTGTGTGTCAATAATTATTGAAGGGCACTATCTGTGTGGTACTAGAGGCACAGTACTGGGGGTGGTAGGATGATTTGTCCAGAAGACAGGAGGATGATGGAAAAGTAGTAAACTAAGATTTTTTTCTGTCAAACTGCAAAGATGAGAAATGGCTGAAAAATGGCGTCTGGTCTGAAAGGAGAAGATGAGGAAAGAGAAGATCTACATCAGAGGAGACGTCACTGGATGTAAGAGGTATGGGGCGCTGTATTAGGCTACATTCACAGAAACATTGTGTTTTGCGGTCTGCAAATTGCGGATCCGCAAAAAAAGGATGATGTTCCGTATGGCATCTGTTTTTTTTTTTGCAGATCCACTGTAACAATGCCTATCCTTGTCCGCAAAACGGACAAAAATAGGAATGGACATACAGATGCGGACAGCACACAGTGTTCATTTAAGTGAATGGGTCTGCATCTGAGCCGCAAAATATGCAGATCGGAGGCTGAATAAACAACTGTCGTGTGAATGTAGCCTGTATATTCTGTAGTGATACACGTAATGTTAGGAAAAGGTTAGGGTGAGAATTTGGCATGGGGGGGGTCAATTTTTGACTTGGCCGGCAGTAAAGCTAGGTGCACCAGCACTGAGGGAAGGGGGGGGGCCCAAGCTGAACTCTTGCACCAGGGCCCATGAGCCTTTAGCTACGCCCCTGTTTCAGAGCATATAGTACGGGGCCCATTTTTGGTTTTGCATCTTCGTTTTTTCCTCCCAATGTTCCAATAGCCATAAATTGTTTTAATTTTCCATTCATATAGCCATATGAGGACTTATTTTGGGTGGGATAAGCTGTACTATTTAAGAGCCCCATTCAATTTACCATGTCTGTTATTGGAAAATGGGAGAAAAATTCTTTGTGGGGTTACATTGAAAAAAAAGTACAATTATGCCAACATTTTCAAGGCTTTGACATCACAGTGTACACTATGTGCTGAAAATGTCATAACATCCTTATTCTGTGTCTCAATACGAATATGCGATACCAAACTTGAATTTTTTTTATCTACTACTTTTTTTATCTACTACTTTAAAAAAAATAAAAAGCTTTGAAAAAATGTAAATTTTCTTTCCATCACCATTTTCTGACAGCATTAACTTTTTATTTTCAGTCTATAGAGCTGTTTTTTTCAGGATGAAATGTAGATTATATTGGTATCATTTTTGTGGTACGTACAACTTTTTGATCACTGTTATTCAATTTCTTTCGGGGGGAAAATTGACAAAAAAACAGCGAATCGTGTGCTTTTCATTTCATTCAGCACACATGAAATTTTTATTAATATTTTAACAGTTTGGACATTTTCGAATGAGGTTATACCTAATATGTTTTCTTTGTCTGTATATTTTTATATGTAAAATTGGGAAAGAGAGGTGATTTAAACTTTTTTTTGATCTCTTGTCCTATTCACCCTAATCACCATTCCCCATCATTGCGATCCCCCCACCGCTTATGGAGCAGGCTCAATGCAGCATCCCACTTCATACATTCCCACCATGCTGTACGGGTATATCTGATTTATACCGATATACCGTATTTTTCACTTTATAAGATGCCCTTTTTTCCCAAAATAAGTGGGGGGAAAATGCCTGTGCGTCTTACAAAGCGAATACAAGTGAGCGCCTTAATTATGGAAGTGCTCACTAGTATGCATTAGGTGTCGGGAGAGAGGAGTAAAGCACTGTGAGCACTTCCTGTACTCAACCTCCCTGGACTCCCTTCCTGGGGACGTGGGCACACTGTCCTGACCGCTTACAGCGCCCTGCAGAGGCGGCCAGAGAAGACAGGAGGGTGACTTCTAAAGAGACCGCCGGATCCAGAGTGGAGCCGCGGCGCAGGGGAGGGTCGGAAAGGGAGGTCTGATATTAGGTCTTAAAAAGGTCTGATGGGCATCTGATGAGGGTCTTATATGAAGGTCTCATGTAATGTCCTGATATGTGGGTCTCACGTAATGTCCTGATATGGGGGTCTCATGTAATGTCCTGATATGGGGGTCTCATGTGATATCCTGTTATGGGGATGTGATGTAATGTCTTGGGGGTCAGATCTGAGGATTTAATATGGGGGTTTGATCTGAGAATTTGATATGGGGGTCTGAGCTGAGGATCTAAGATGAGGTCTGATGAAAAATATTTTTTTATTATTTTCCTCCTTTAAAACCTGGGATGCGTCTTATCAACAGGTGCGTCTTATAAAGCGAAAAATACAGACAGCTTTGGTATGTATTATATTACTAACCAAACAGATTGCATAATCTTTGGTGAAACTTTCAAATGAGCAACCTTTAGCTCCCACCTGCCATAGGGCAGCCTGCCTAACAAGATTAGGTTGCATTCACATCTACGTCAGAGTCTCCATTAGGGGCTTTCATCGCAGATTCCATTAAAAAAATTATGGGACAAACTAGGGCAGCATGTTGTGCTATTATATCCAGTAAAATGCCAGGTCACATGAAGTGGTCCATCCAACACCGTTCATGTGACAGAACAGAACACTGGATATAAAGAATACCATTGTAAATGCAGCCTAAATTTGAATTTGCGGCTTAGGTGGAATGAATGTTGCAATTTCCAAATATATTATAAAAGCCAAAAACATTTACCGGTAATAAGAATAGTACAAATAATATCTAATTGTGAGAGGTACATACCTTATGGGAATAAAACGGTAAGAAACAAGAAAAAAACAATGTGGATAAATAGAACTGTAAAGAAAGCAATAAATGAGAAAAAGAAAGCATTTAAATCACTAAAACAGGAGGGTGGCGAGGAAGCATTGAAAAACCATAAGGAAAAAAATTGAATATGTAAAAGACAAATAAAAGCAGCCAAAATAGAGACTGAGAGATTAAAGAGAGTAAAACTAACACTAAAATGTTCTTCAGGATTGGCGCATAGCAAATGTGGTGTCAATATTCAAAAAGGGTCCAAAAACAGAGCCCGGAAACTATAGGTCGGTAAGTTTAACATCTGTCATGGGTAAACTGTTTGAAGGTTTCTAAGAGATGCTATCTTGGAGTACCTCAATGAAAATAAGCAATTAACTCCATATCAGCATGGCTTCATGAGGGATCGGTCATGTCAAACCAATTTAATCAGTTTCTATGAGGAGGTAAGTTCTAGACTGGACCGCGGCGAATCAATGGATGTCGTATATCTGGACTTCTCCAAAGCATTTGACATGGTACCACATAAAAGTTAGTATATAAAATGAGAATGCTTGGCCTGGGAGAAAATGTCTGTATGTGGTTAAGTAACTGGCTCAGTGATAATAAACAGAGGGTGGTTATTAACGGCACGTATTCAGATTGGGTCACTGTCACTAGTGGGGTACCACAGGGGTCAGTATTGGGCCCTATTCTCTTCAATATATTTATTAATGATCTTGTAGAAGGCTTGCACAGTAAAATATCAATTTTTGCAGATGACACTAAACTGTGTAAAGTAATTAACACAGAAGAGGACAGTATACTGCTACAGATGGATCTGGATAGACTGGAGGCTTGGGCAGAGAAGTGGCAGATGAGGTTTAACACTGACAAATGTAAGGTTATGCATATGGGAAGGAATAATGCAAGTCACCAGTACATACTAAATGGTAAAATATTGGGTAACTCTGACATGGAAAAGGACCTAGGAATAGTGAACAGCAAACTAAGCTGTAGAAACCACTATCAGACAGCTGCTGCCAAGGCCAATAAGATAATGGGTTGCATCAAAAGAGGCATAGATGCCCGTGATGAGAACATAGTCCTGCCACTTTACAAATCACTAGTCAGACCACACATGGAGTACTATGTACAGTTCTGGGCTCCTGTGAACAAGGCAGACATAGCAGAGCTGGAGAGGGTTCAGAGGAGGGCAACTAAAGTAATAACTGGAATGGGTGGACTACAGTACCCAGAAAGATTATCAAAATTAGGGTTATTCACTAAGACGACTGAGGGGAGATCTAATAACCATGTATAAATATATCAGGGGTCAGTACAGAGATCTCTCCCATGATCTATTTATCCCCAGGACTGTGACTGTGACGAGGGGACATCCTCTGCGCCTGGAGGAAAGAAGGTTTGTACACAAACATAGAAGAGGATTCTTTACGGTAAGAGCAGTGAGACTATGGAACTCTCTGCCTGAGGAGGTGGTGATGGTAAGTTCACTAAAACAGTTCAAGAGGGGCCTGGATGTATTTCTGGAGGGTAATAATATTACAGGTTATAGTTACTAGAGATGGGTCGTTGATCCAGGGAGTAATTCTGATTGCCTGATTGGAGTCGGGAAGGAATTTTTTTCCCCTAAAGTGAGGAAAATTGGCTTCTACCTCACAGGGTTTTTTTTTGCCTTCCTCTGGATCAACTTGCAGGATAACAGACCAAACTGGATGGACAGATGTCTTTTTTCGGCCTTATAAAATATGTTACTATGTTACAAATATACTACCGTTTTTCGTTAACTGTATCTGTTTCTACATTATTTTTCTGATTAATCCTTTCTACCCATTCTCTTTTTCTCAGACTAAATAGAATTATTAAATTAGATCTTTTTTTCCTATAAACTGGAATAAGAATTACTCTATTCTACTACAATCCTAAGGGCCCATTCACACAACCGTGTGAATGGGTCCGCATCTATTCCGCAATATTGCAGAATAGATGCGGACCCATTCACTTCTATTAGAGCGGGAAGCAGCGGCTCCATGCCGCTGCTCCGCAATAACTTATAGAACATGTCCTATTCTTGTCCGCAACAGCGGACAAGAATAGGGATTTTGAACAGTGCGCCTGGCCGTGTGCTCCGCATCCGGCGGCATCCGTGGTATTGCAGATCCGCATTTTTGCGGATCGGCAATACTACGGCAATCTAAAAGGCCCCTTAATCTTCTCTTAGCCCAATTTATAACCTCAGTGGATTATGTTTCTTCATAAAAATGCAAATGTATTTAATGTATGACTTTGGAGAGAAATATTTGGACTGATATGTCCTAGTATTAGACATTAGGTGCCATGCAGGTCTTGTGTAATAGGTGCCTTCATGCCCAAAATTTGATTTAAGAGGTGTACATGTTTTACAAAATTCTAAGAAAATAACTGTAATGTAGAACAGATGAGGTAGCCGGGAATGCATAATACTTATGTTATGCCAGACCAGATGACATGCTGCTGGAAAATTAAGTATAAGTATAGAGAAAGGTCATCTGGTGTAAAGATGAGGTATGGTTTTTATTAAAAATTTATTCAAAAGATTACATGTCTTTGATGTCAGTTTGCAAAAATGATTAAGATAAGCAATTGTAACAGAGTAAAATTAATATCACAAACATGTTAACTTTAAACTGTATATAATTTAAAATAGGAATCAACATACAGTAATTATATATTTAATAAACATGAAAATAGTTACACTTATAGCTGTAGCCAAGGAAAAGTTACAGATTTATAAGCGATGATCAAAAAAAAATAAGAAAACTAAAAATGGCAGAGAGACAAGTGATGTTTATAAAAAAAAGGAAATTCTTAAAACAAGATTACAAAATTATCTAATTGATTCATTATGAAAGTCAACTATTCAGGCATTTTTATATTTCTCTTCTGGAATGCATTATGCAAAGAACTATTCAGAAGTTCAAGTCTTAAACCTATGCGCGCTACCACGGTCCCAGCCACCACAGGGGACGCTTTTTCCTATAGTGTGCTGGATTGTACGGTGGTCGTAACCATGGAAACAAGCAGTGTATGATATGATGGAAAAATTAATCAAGCCAGAAAAGGAAGCAATATGGACAATCACAATACATTACTAAGAACTTTGTATTAACTTTCTCTACATAATAAATGCCACTTGCTGAAGTGACAGAACCCCTTTAAGATTAAAGGTTGTCCAGGATTAAAAAAAACACAGTTGCTTAAAGAATCAGCATCACATCTGTCCACAGTTCTGCTCTATTTATTCCAATGAAGTTGAGCTGCAATATCAAACACAACCCATGGACAGGAGTGGTGCTGATTTTAGAAGAAAGCAGCCGCACAGTGAATGTCCTGCCACTTTCTATTGTCCTAAATATTTTCACTTGCTGTCTGTGAACGGAACATTCTTGTGTACATTCAGATGCTGCAGAGCAGTCCTGCTCACATATCAGCAGTTTGCTATAATGTATCTGTCTAGGTAAGGCTGAGTGCATATGTATCAGTTGAGCCCGGCCAGTTGTTTTAAGCCGGAAGACTGATATATGTGCACAGCACTTCAGTACACAGATCCAGCATCCATACACTGATGGCACTGGACAGAAAAACAGCATGCCACAGTTTTCTATCCGGTGTCATAAGTGATCTGCCGGATGTACGTGAACAATCTCATAGAAAACTAAGGGACCAGTTCTGGCTTCAGTTCTCCTATGGCATTTTCAGCAGCGCACAAGAGAGGAACTGAGCCGGATCTCTTAGATATATGAAGCGGGCCTTAGAAATAAAACTGAACTGTACCTTGATTGTTGTCTTTGCAAAACAAATTGCACATAAAATACTTTTTCATTTTTAACAGTTAAACTGCTGTGATTTTTTTTAAATCAGAAAATAGGCTGAAAATCACACTCCTTTTTTTTTATATGTAAAATTAAGAAAATGTTTAATTTAACAATACAATATAAATATAATGTACAGTGCCCCTTCTAGTGCAGTTGGCGGTGGACTAATTAAGTAAAACTAAAGTAAAATTGTAATTCATTAGAAGTAGAGATGAGCGAATCATTCAAAAAATTATTCGGCGAACATTCGCCAAACTTTTCCTAAGATTTGTTGTATTTGCGTACAAAATATACGTTATTATGAGCTATTAGCGAACATTCGCGCACTAATAACGAACGTTCATTTAAAAAATGTACGCAACTTCTTAGAAGACGTACGCATCAGCGTACTATTGTCTACGTGATTACGTAATACGCAGGCACGCACGACAAGAGGCCGCGGCGTGCACTCCTCAGAGGCAGAGCGAATATTCGAAAATGGCATCCAGGAGATCCTCATCATTTAGCTCTGAAGAGCTGAAATTCCTGATCCGGCTGATGGACAGAGAGGATTACGATGGCACACACCGCCATCCAAACCAGCATAAGAAGGAGGTGATGCAGCAGGTGATCCAAGGCCTACACCATCGTTTCCACACCGTACGGACCCCGGACCAGATCCAGCGGAAATGGTCTGATCTGAAATTCAAATGCCCAGAGCGGCTTAATGAGATCCTTGCAGAGATGCGGCAGGGTGAGTAACAAAATATTTGATAAGTAAAAACATGTAAAAAAATTAGTGTACTGTATTGTATATATACCAGCAGTCACTGCAAATAATGAAAAAAGTATAGAAGGACAACGTGGTCGCGCGTAATGCCCAGTTAAATGTTGTATTTTCGCTCCGGCTGCCTCTCAGAAGGGGTTAACGTGCTGTGGCCGGATTCGCGGCCCAACCCCATTACAGTGAATTCGGTGTACCTGCGGCAGTGCGGATCCGGAGGGACCCTTCACCCGCTGGATCCGGGCTGCCGCTAATGTAGAAGTAGCCTTAGGCCATTATTTCAGGATTTTTGACAGCTGCTGCACCACAGAGGAGCCGTTCTCATCGTCCTTCACCCCAGCGAGAGAGGACCCCACCTGCCCAGCTACCAGAGGTAGAAGGTAGGTAAAAAAAAAGCGTAATGGGTGGACCTTCTGTCTTCAAAATATGAGCTAAATGTACCGACAGGGAGCAGTTTTCACCTGGACCATGGGAAGACCACGCTGTATGGGTGTCCAGTAAGTACTACAAAAGGCTCAGTCAGTACAGAATACATGTCACAGAATAAGTTGCTCCAGTACATTAAAGTTTAGATTTTTTTTGTGGGACAACCACTGTAACTCGATCATACAAACTAAGTACATAACTGTTTCCACCCCTACAGACATCCCCACTGACTTCGAAGTGGAGGCTGGATTACGGCGCCATGGGTCCAGGCTCCACGCTGCCTCCCGGCTCATTCGTGGCCTGCAGCTAGAGCTGCAAGAGCTGCAGGACATGATGGCCCAACGTCGGCAAAAGCCGGCGTAATCTTATGTTTTTGTTCCTTTCTTTTGTTTATTATATTATTTATTTGTTAAATATAAGTTTTTATTTATTACTAAAATATTCTTGAAAAACCTGTGTTTTGAGTGTTTTGTTAAACCTTTAACACCTTCCTGATCCTGACATAGTGTGAAGAAGACAGATTTTTTTTTCCCATCGCCATTTTCCCATATTAATGAACACAGCGGTGTCTGCCGGCCAAAGTATTACTACATTACTCACACTCCTGTTCACTGATTACAATTGACAGACAGAAAAATAAAAAAGGCTTGGCTTGTTTGGGCAACAAGCCTGTACATTCTACCTTAACATAGGCAGTGAAAATTATGTATGAGCTTTTAATGGCTGCCCTGGCCAGTAGTAGTAGGGGACGGGGTATATCAGCATAGAGTGATAGGTAAAATAAATACAACAGACTGCAGTGGTGTATAACAATGTGAGCTAATATAACTTGTATGGGAGGCAGAGGCAGTGTAAAAAAATGTTTTTTTTAAAATATATATAACACATATATATATATATATATATATATATATATATATATTATTTTTTTTTTTTTTTTTTTTTTGGAGGGGGAGGACTAAAGGCTGAGGCTCCAAAACAAACTTAACAATACTAAATAGAACTATTAGTAACGTTAACTAACAACAGCTACTCTCCAACTAAGCGTAAAAAATGGAGGCGGAGGTAGACAACAGTGTTTGGTTTTGAAATAGGGTTTTGGAGACTTTGGGTTCGCACAGCCCATAACATGACACAAGACATTTGGCTGTAAAATTATGGCCCGGCTGACAGCAACAGAGGGAAGACACTCAGACTATTCTGCCCTTCAAGGCCTGATCTAATCACCCAGCATCAGCAAGAGGAGTATAAAATTCAGATGTAATCCAGCCTTTATTCATTTTTATAAAGGTATTTTTTTGAACACTGCCCAGTGACAGATTTGTCCTTTTGGGTGTCACCCCCCCCCCCAGCGGCACTAAAAACCCTCTCTGACATGACACTTGAGGCTGGGCAGGAAAGAAGCCCTAGTGCATAGTGGGACAGTTCCGGCCACTGTTGTAATCTGCCTGCCCAGAAGTCCAGGGGGTCTGAGAAGAGGCTTTGTGAGCCAGACTGCAGGTACGCCTGAACCTGCTCATTGAGGCGGGTGATCTGGGCCTGCTCACTTGGCTATAGCTGTTGGGAGCCTGCAGAGAAAAATTCCTGCATCATACTAATTAGGCTTAACTGGCTGCTGCTGGTTGTGGCAGAAGATGGATTACTTGGCCGGACCTCCTTCTCAGACATGCTGGCAGCAGGCTGGGGCTGGCTGAAAGCTGTGGCCAGGTTACTACATAGCTTCTCCCGCAATGATACTAATTTCTCTTCCCTTTCCTGGGGAGGAAAACAATCCCCCATGTTGGATTGATACCGCGGGTCCAGAAGCATCGCCAGCCAGTATTCGTCAGTCTGCCTTATGTTTAGGATACGCCTGTCAGTGCGTAAGCATGTGAAGCTGCTCATCCTCATCCTCCTCCTGCTCCACAAGGGAAATTTGGCGTTGGGGCTCCCCTACAGTGACAGCATGGCGGGTAGACAAATGGCCAGGATTTCCTTCCCACATTGCCCCCTGCTGCATGAGCGTGAGTGTCTTTTCCAGCACAAATATTATTGAAATGATGTCGTTCACACCGCAGCTGTCCCGGCTGACCAATTTGGTGGCTTCTTCTAAGGGCCTTAGAACAGTGCAGGCATCTCGGACCAGCCTCCACTGCCGGAAATCAAAGCCGCACCTGCTCCCTATGCTGGAAGATTCTGGCTGCTGCTGGACAAAATCGTCCACTGCTCTACGCTGCTCTAGGAGTCGCTGCAACATATGAAGAGTGGAATTCCACCGGGTCGCCACGTCACCTATTAAGCGGTGTGGCGGAAGACCGTTTTGACGCTGCAGTTCCACCAGAGCGTGGCGAGATACATATGAATGGCTAAAATGAGTGCAAAGCTTACGCGACTTTGCCAGCACTGTGCGCAGACCAGTGAATGTTTTTAGAAATCTTTGCACCACTAGATTTAGGACATGTGCCATACAGGGAGCATGCGAGAATTGACACAGGTTCAGCGCTGCCACTATATTTGTCCCATTGTCACTCACTACCTTGCCCACTTCCAGCTGCCGTGGAGTCAGCCAGCGCGCTATTTGCTGCTTCATGTAATGCAGCAAGTGCTGGCCTGTGTGGCTGCTACTGCCAAGACAAACTAAGTCTAACACTGCATGGCAGCGTTTCACCTGGCACGTGATATGAAGGAGCGGGGGTAACTTGCTGCCCTGACGCTCCAGCAGGCGGACTGCCCGTGGAGGTGGAAGTGGATAGTTGTTGGGTGGTCTGCTGCAATTCTGGCTGGAAAGCACGTGGAGGTGCCAACAGCCAATTGACCCGGTTGCTGGGGGGTTCCTGCCTCGCTGCCACTAAATACATTCAGCCAGTGGGCAGTAAAGGACATATATTGCCCCTGGCCGTAAGCACTGCTCTAGGTGTCCACCGTGACGTGCACCGTGCTGCAGAGCGACAGCTGCAGGGAGCGTCCAATATTGTCAGCCACGTGGGAGTAAAGGGCGGGGATAGCTTTGTTGGAGAAGTAATGCCGGCTAGGGACCTGCCAGCGTGGCTGAGTGCAAGCCATTAGCTCCCTAAAAGCTGGGCAGTCAACCAGCTGGTATGGCAGAGACTGCACAGCCAGCAACTTTGTCAGGTGACCATTCAGTTTGCGCACTGTCGGATTACTTGTGGCGTAAAACTGTTTCCTGGCCACGCACTCGGCAATGGACGGCTGCCGAATGAGAGGAGGTGGAGAAATGCACGCACTGGCCGACGATGAGGTGGATGTACTACTTACACCCCGAGATGCAGGCTGAGCTATGGCCCTGGATGCGGCCTGCCTGACAGAAGGGACCCCGGAAGAAGTAACCAGCTCTTTAGTATTAATGGGCTGCTCTAAATTGCCGGCATGACGCCGCTTCAAATGGTTCCACAGAGCAGTGGTCCCAACATTTGTGGCTTTCCCACGGTTCAATTTCTGTTTACACAAATTACACGTGGCCATACTGCTATCCCCTGGCAGAGTGGTAAAATACTTCCACACACCTGACGTGCGTCCTCCACAGCTGGCCAAGCTTGTAGCCCTTGCTTACACCCTGGTGCCGGTTCCACTATATTTGGGGTCTCTCTAGTTCCCAGGGAAGCACTAGCCCTGGGCCTAACTCGCCTCTGCCCTCTGTTGCTGCCACTACTAGTACCACCCTCCTCCTCTGAGCTCAAACCGTCCTCACCAGCCCGATCCGCTTCCCAGGTCCTCAGGTCTAACACATCAGATTCATCATCAGACTCCTCCACAACACATTTTTCGGAATGCAAATTAGGCTGTTCCCCACCAACTGACAATTCTGGGCAGTCCAAACTCTGACTGCCCTCTAAGAAATCCTCAGGGAGGCTGTCCTCTATAACCCCCGGATTATAAGGTGGGCTTCGTGGCTTTTTTTTTTAGAAATTGCAGAAGGGACACCACTAGGAGGGAACACTGAAGCCCGAGAGGTGGCAGAAAATGAAGAGGTTTGCTTGAGTGGAATGGTGGAATAGGACGAGTCTGACCCCTTGCTACATATGGATACTGTATCAGCAGATGACAGCAGATCATCCGGCTGAGACTGAGATGAGCGTGCCATCAATTCCACCACCTCATCTACTTTCTCCTCCACTACAATTTTGCGCCTCGGTGGGTTAGCCTGGTGGAACAACGGCCAAGTATTGCGAATACTACTAGTAGATGCTCCGGCTACAGGTCCTTTGGCACTGCTGCCCTGTGCCACCTTCTCCTTTTTTTTAGAGCTCAAAGTCTGGCTGGAACTGGACCCCTTTTGCTTATCCATTCCAGACATTTTTCAATTCACTCTGTGGCCCTGCACCTGGTCTTTGTCCCTGTATCTCACTGTCTCTCACTGTCTTTCCCTGTCTCTCCCTGTCTCTCCCTGTCTCTCTCTCTCTGCTTCATTAAATACTAGCCCTGAACTGGCCCTGCAATTGCCCTGCAGTATCCCTGATATGTGTAATATGGATTCCCAGAGCTATTATATCAAATTTTCACAAAACAGGTCTCAGAACTTCACACACAGTGCTTCTACTCGTCTCAGTAGTCGCAGCAGAAGTGATGCGTCACTGGCTTACCGAGCCTGAGCCAATCAGAGCAAGCCCTGCCCACTAGGTCAGGTGACCGCTTTCTTCCCAGGCTTTTGCGCACAATAAACAAACTAACAGTAAAAGTTCGCTAATGAATTGAATTCGTACGCAACAGCGTATACAGTAACTTATAAGTAGCATTAGCGTACAATTTATAGGACAAACTATGTATCAAATGCGTACAAAGCCGAAGCGAATCACCTAATATTCAGATTCGCTTCGCAGCTAAAAATTCCAAAGATTCGATACGAATCAACGAATCGACGAATCGATTCGCTCATCTCTAGTTAGAAGCTATATAACATTTTCACTTTTTACTTGATGAGCTATCCTCTAGTTGGTCAAGAACTTTAAATTGATAATTTGCCAGCAGGGAATGGCCTTGTGGGAAAGAAAGTAGGCTAGATTTGGTGCACTATGTTATTATTCCTGACAATATACCTAACTCCTCATACATGTGGATGGCATGCTCCACAGGTCTGAAGCCTTCGAAATAGAGAAATAGAATCATGTCATCCATGTACATAGGTATTTTATACTCTCAAATGTAAAACCACTTATCTGCCATGAGATGTTGTTTTATTAGCTAAAATCTCAAACCAATACATAAAAAAAACAATTGGGATAATAGACACCCTTGTCAGATGCAACTATATAACTGAAAAGATTTAGTTCTTGTACTATGAACTCCAGCTAGATCAACTGGTTCAGCATGGAATAACTTACAACAATTAATAATGCCTTCATCAAGGCTTAAAGAGGACCTTTCATGACTTTAAAAAAATGAATCTGCACTATCTACCTGATAGTGCGTCCCCCACTGATGCCAGCAGCGTGGTTTTCTTAGCAAATTGTCCCCCGGTGGCTTCACACGGGCCCCCCGTTCTTCGGTCCGGCTTTATGCTAATTAGAAGGCATCGGAACAGGGAGGAGGAGACTCCCTGTTCCTCAATGGGCGTTGCTTCTGCCCTGCTGTGAGCGCTGTCCAATCAGAGCGGACCGCTCACAGCAGGGTTGAACTCCTTCGGCCCTGCTGTGAGCGGTCCGCTCTGATTGGATAGCGCTCACAGCAGGGCAGAAGCAACGCCCATTGAGGAACAGGGAGTCTCCTCCTCCCTGTTCCGATGCCTTCTAATTAGCATAAAGCCGGACCGAAGAACGGGGGGCCCGTGTGAAGCCACCGGGGGACAATTTGCTAAGAAAACCACGCTGCTGGCATCAGTGGGGGACGCACTATCAGGTAGATAGTGCAGATTCATTTTTTTAAAGTCATGAAAGGTCCTCTTTAACCTGCTTTATTATTCAGAGCTTCCTTCAAAGCCAATATTAAATCTTAGAGTGTTATAGGGTCTCTAACATCTGTCTCTCTCCTCCCATTAACCTTTTCTATTTGATCCAAATATCTCATGATCTTATGGTCTATTTGACCCCACAGTAAGTTTCTCGTAATACTGTATATTAAAGAATTCTTGTGCTACAACCCCTGATTCTCTAATTGTCCATGTTGATTTTCTATAGAAGCTATAAAATTAGTGGAATATTGACCATTGACAATTCAGGAACTTGCCTTGAATTACTAGTTCCAGATAATAGTTCTCTAACTCTACTAACATCTGTTTACCAGTTTTGTGCCATAAGCCAAGCGTCCTCTTTTCCTTTTATAAGAGTTCCCAAATATTTGCATACTTCCACTCTTTCTTTCATTGCTTACATTTTTTCTTTATCAGATCTTTTGTTTTGACATGCTGTTTCCAAAACGGTCCTCATAAGAAGGCTTTAGCAGATCCCCATATTATATCCAAGCTAGTTGAACCTTTTTTTTTTAATTTTTGTAAAGGACAACTGACTTAGTTGACCATAGCAACCAAACAGATTCCAGATCTCCTTTGAAAAATAAAAAGTGCAATCTGATTGGTTGTTATGGCAACTAGGCCAATGTTCATTTAGAACAATTTTGATAAATCTTCATTAACAAACCACAAAAATGTCTGCTTTAATTTGGTGATATATTAAAATAGATACTCCTCTATCATGTGATAAGTTGAGTGCATAGAGTTAAAGGGAACCTGTCATCTCCGAAACACCCCCTGAACTAGAGTAAGCGTTGTATAGTGTAAGTGATGCTGAATCCGATTATGTAAGTTTTATCTTCATGCTTGCTTTCATTCTGATACTGTGCTCCCACAAACCTGCAGTAAAATGCACTCAGTGGACTCCAGTGCTCACTCATATAATGGAGAGGACTCAAAGAAGAGTCCTCTCAATGCATTTTACTGCAGGTTTGTGGGAGCACAGCATCAGAATGTAAGTGAGTATGAAGATAAACCTTACATATTCGGATTCAGCATCACCTACACTATACACCGCTTATTGTAGTTCAGGGGGTGTTTTGGAGATGACAGGTTCCCTTTAATCCTTCAAGGCCAACCAAACAAACACTTTTTCTAGACACATGAGTTACCAATAAAACCTTAAACATCTTCTACATTAAGGGGATTTATAATAGATAGAGTTGCCCTTGGTGAGAGAAAACTAAGAAAAAAACAAAATCATTCCCTTCTCCCTAGGTGGCCCCAACTCCCTCATACTATATTTTCATCCAGGAGCTCCTAATCTTTCATATGCTCCTCCGCCCCACTGCACTTTCATCTTCCAAGTTGCCAGATAAAACACATTCAGATCATCTTAATACTGCTCTTCCAAAAAATTCATTGGTTAACCAGCATTAATTTTGCCTCGTACTGCCTCCTCCTGGCTCTTCAGAATCCTAACCTGATCATTATAGAAGACTCTAACATAAGAGTCGCAACCTCTTTTTAATCAACATAAAGTTTGCTGTTAATTGATTAGTTGCCCCTGAATAATCTGGATAAATACAGATAATCTGTGTGAGTACCTGCACACAAATGTGGGTTTAGAAACAGAATATTCTCAGATTTTCATGTGGATTTCTTTCTTTCTGCAGTAGATCTAACCCTTTGCACTGCCCCTGCATCTGCATAACAAATCGACATGCTGCAGATTTCAAAATCCGTACAGCAGGTCAATTTCCGCATGGAAAAAAAAGCAAAGAGAACATGCGATTTGTGTAATCTCATTCACTTTACTAGTGAAATATTACGCTCTGTTTTTTCCGCATGAAAACTAATGTGGAAAAACTGCACGGATTCCGTAATGTGTGCAGGTACCCTAAAAAGCATCAAAATTTGGTTCATCCAGTTTCATTTTTCCTCTAATGGTATAATATTACTAGGAACATATCAATTTGATGAGTATGAGTCTTTGTTGCGACTCTGGTGGCCTCAAGGTTAACAAAACCCTGTGTGCGCTCTCCTCTGCAAGGTACTTTAAACAGGGTGTTCTTGCCCAAAAAATTTGACCACTTTTCCATGAAAGGTTCACAATTTTCTGCCTAGGGGAAAATCAATACATTTTGTATTTGATCTATGGGCTCTATCCTCAACACCCGTCAAATTAGCCAAGCTCATTTTATACTCCTGTTTGAGATCTTTCCCGTCCTTTGATATTGAGGTCCTTTTGTCCTCCAATATGGATATTCTATATTCAGCCTCATCCAGCCATTTTACATACATATTTCATTAATGAAATATCAGACGTAACCCATTCAAATTGTAAAGTAAGCATAGTCTTCAAAATTTGTAACAGCACCACTGGTTTGTTCCTTAGTTTTTGTGACACCTAAAATTTCAGGTAATGGTACATTTTCAGTTGGCGATGCCTCTCTCACAGATGTATCCATTTTTGTGTGATTAGTTTTACTTTTACATTGCTCTGGACTCGAGCCAGTAATTTTCTCCACTGTAGATTATGTTGTTTACTATTCTTTCTTGGTGACATTCTTGTCTTTTTCTGCCTTTAACAAGGAGGAGAAACAACCCAACCAACTCTAGCAGGCACTACAAACAAATATCAATACACAAAGGGACCAACACATTTTAAGAGAAAAGAGGAAATCAATAAGAGATAAGATAAGTCTAATATTATCCAGTAGAAAAGCATTTAGGAGCTACTATTCATTCATCAAAATATCAAAGATGGTTGAAGATTCCACAAATATTATCATCCTTTAGCCCAAGTGTATCAATTCATCAAATTAGCTGTTGGAATAATACTTATTGTTCTGTGTATTCTAACAACTACATTATGTGATTGCCTGTTTCCAAACACAGGGTTATGTTGTTAATAAAGTACTGTTAAAAAGAAAAGGCAGGATACAGGAATCCCATTTTACTCCGACTTCATGCCCTAGGTATTTTCATAACCAGTATACTCTATTAACACAAGCGCCATTCCCCTCCAAAAGTAGAGGCGTAGCTATTTTTATTAAGAACTCCCTACCTCTCCAGATTGAGTCTACTATTATAGACTCAGAGGGAAGATATATTATAGTAGTAGGTTCATTGTATAATACCCCTTTATGTTTGATTAACTCTTGCTCCCAACAGTCAGCCTGCTTCTTTCTTTCGCACCTTGGGAAGATTACTGGAAAAACACTATCCCTCATCAATTATCTGGTGCGGGGATTTTAATATGACATTTAATGCTCGACTTGATAGATCTTCCCCTGTGGCAGATAAACTGTCCTCCACATCCAAGAATTCTATACGGAAGGTTATATAGGAATTGGGCATAGCTGACTGTTGGAGAGAATATAACGGACCCCAATGGGGATGTACCTATTTCTCCCCTGTACATCCTCATTACACTAGGACTGACTGGATTCTAGCTTCCACACAGCTCCTCCCGCACCGTTTGTATGCGAGGCATGTCCCTTGCGCCTGGTCAGACCATGACTTGGTATTGGCAGAATTCAATATGGACTCCCCATCTAGATGCCCCTTTACCTGGAGACTGAATGAATCACTCCTTACTGATCCTTCTATTGTGGATCGTATAGCTACAGCTCAGAGATTATTTTGATGTTAATGTCTCCTCAGACACCACACCTGCAATCAACCGTGCTGCGCATAAAGCAGTCATCAGAGGGGTAGTTGTGGCTGAGGCGTCTAGATTGAAGAAAGAACGCTGTAAAGTCCAATCTGATTTAGAATCCAAGTTTATTCGTCTGGAACTAGCTAGCTGCAGCTAAATTGAGGGCCAGGCAACGCTTTAACACCATTTATCAAATTAAAGACACAGGGGGCGGATTACTTCTAACCCGACTACAATATATCAACAATTCCATGCTTTTTATAAAAACTATACTCCCCACCCTCTGATCCCCCCACGGCGGACACTGCCTCTTTTCTTGCATCACTACCTATCCCTACTGTACCCTCGTCTGCTAGGAAAACTCTTAACCATGATGTCACGGATGAGGAAATAGACTTAGCTATAACGTCTCTTAAATTGGGAAAATCGCCAGTACCAGACGGGTTTTCAGCCTCATACTTCAAGAAATTTAAGGATATTTTAATCCCCCACCTTAAGAGCTTGTGTAATTATATCCTTCATGGAGGTAAATTACCCTCTGATATGCTCTGATATGCTTACTGCGTTGATTACAGTCATCCCTAACCCAATAAAGATCCTCTATGCCCCACGAGTTATCGCCCCATCTCCCTCCTTAATGTGGACCTTAAGCTTTTCACCTCTATCTTAGCTAAAGGCCTTAACCGTTACATCCGTACCCTGATACATTATGACCAGGTGGGATTTATCCCAGGTAGACAAGCGCCTAATAATGTCAGGAAGGTCTGTAATATTATTCAATGGGCTAATACGAATTGCCGACCCTTTTCTTTGTTAGCCATAGACATTGAAAAGGCTTTTGATAGCCTCTCTTGGTCTTACCTCTACCAGGTCATGTCTACTGTGGGTATATCAGGAGCATTCTTATGCGCTATACAGACCTTTATACGACCCCCACAGCCTTTCTTAAATTGCCCACTGATAATCCCATCCCCATCCATATCAGTCGAGGCACTCGTCAAGGTTGTCCCCTTTCTCCTGCCCTATTCGCCTTAGCTATTGAACCGTTGGCCATAATGATTCGAATCCAAACAGAGCAGGGGTTAAGATTGGTACTCGCGAGTATAAAGTGAGCCTTTTTGCTTCTCACTATCATGTGCCCCCTGACTACATTACCTAACTTAATCAAATGTTTGAGTACATTTGGTCACTTTTCTGGCCGCCGGATCAACGCTAAAAAAAATCAGAGGTTTTACATTGTAACACACTGCAGCAAGTTAGGGATTTTATCTCCCTTAATTTTGGATTTGCAAATAGGGATCATTATCTCCCTTATTTAGGGGTCAATTTACAGAAACCCTTGATTCCACTTTTAAATGGCATTACGCTCGTCTCATTCCTACACTACTTCAAGATCTAATTCACTGGAACTACCCTACTCTTTCATGGTTAGGTAGAATACACACCATCAGAATGGTCACTTTTCCCCCGAATACTGTATCTTTTTCGCTCCCTTCCCACGCCAATAACAGGATCTGCCCTGCGGTCACTACAGACTGAAATCTTTCACTTTATATGGGCTTATAAGAGACCTCGAATAGCTAGACATATAATGCACCTTCATAAGAGAGTAGGTGGACTTTCAGTCCCCCACCTTTACAAATATTATACTGCAGCCAGATTATCACAATTAGTCTTGTTTAATGCTCTTTCTAACCTCCCACAATGGGTCATTTTGGAGTCGGATCTCCTACAACCAGTATCACCGCTGGCATTGATATGGTCTCCTGACATCCCTTTGGGAACAATCGATCCAGCTGCAAAAATTCCCTATCTTATGCTACAACTTTGGAGGATACAGTGCTGGCCAAAAGTATTGGCACCCCTGCAATTCTGTCAGATAATACTCAATTTCTTCCAGAAAATGATTGCAATCACAAATGCTTTGGTAATAATATCTTCATTTAATTTGTCTTCAATGGAAAACCACAAAAAGAATTTTCAAAAAGCCAAATTGGATATAATTCCACACCAAACATATAAAGGGGGTGGACAAAAGTATTGGCACCCTTTGAAAAATCATGTGATGCTTCTCTAATTTGTGTAATTAACAGCACCGGTTACTTACCTGTGGCACATAACAGGTGGAGGACTTGAGAAGCAAAATTGTGAGGAAGCATGAGCAATCTCAAGGCTACAAGTCCATCTCCAAAGACCTGAATGTTCCTGTGTCTACCGTGCGCAGTGTCATCAAGAAGTTTAAATCCCATGGCACTGTGGCTAACCTCCCTAGATGTGGACGGAAAAATAAAAATTGACGAGAGATTTCAATGAAAGATTGTGCGGATGGTGGCTAAAGAACCTCGACTAACATCCAAACAAGTTCTAGCTGCCCTGCAGTCCGAGGGTGTCAACCCGTACTATCCATCGGCGTCTGAATGAAAAGGGACTCTATGGTAGGATACCCAGGAAGACCCCACTTCTGACCCAGAGACATAAAAAAGCCAGGCTGGAGTTTGCCAAAACTTACCTGAGAAAGCCAAAAACTTTTTGGAAGAATGTTCTCTGGTCAGATGGGACAAAAGTAGAGCTTTTTGGGAAAAGGCATCAACATAGAGTTTACAGGAAAAAAAAGAGGCCTTCAAAGAAAAGAACACGGTCCCTACAGTCAAACATGGCGGAGGTTCCCTGATGTTTTGGGGTTGCTTTGCTGCCTCTGGCACTGGACTGCTTGATCGTGTGCATGGCATTATGAAGTCTGAAGACTACCAACAAATTTTGCAGCATAATGTAGGGCCCAGTGTGAGAAAGCTGGGTCTCCCTCAGAGGTCATGGGTCTTCCAGCAGGACAATGACCCAAAACACACTTCAAAAAGCACTAGAAAATGGTTTGAGAGAAAGCACTGGAGACTTCTAAAGTGGCCAGCAATGAGTCCAGACCTGAATCCCATAGAACACCTGTGGAGAGATCTCAAAATGGCAGTTTGGAGAAGGCACCCTTCAAATCTCAGGGACCTGGAGCAATTTGCCAAAGAAGAATGGTCTAAAATTCCAGCAGAGCATTGTAAGAAACTCATTAACCCCTTCCCGACCGGCGCCGTACATGTACGGCGCTCGGGCGGTGTGGGGACATGACGCCCGCTCGCCCGTGCGGCGGGCGTCATGGTCGGCAAGTCTCTGCTGTTTTTAACAGCAGAGACTTGCGGCTACTTACCGCAATCGGCGGCGTCTTCCGATGGGCTTCTTATTCCTTGTGGGCCCTTCTGAAGACTTCCGGTGGCGTCTGAAGCGGTTCGCTTCCGGGTGATGTACAGACGACCCGATTGGCCAATCGGGCCGTCTGTACACTCTATGAAAGCTGTAATCCTCGCTGGTGAGGATTACAGCTTTCAAAGTGCAATTCTTATTCTGGCCACTAGATGGCAGGCCAGGATAAGAAATGAGCAATCATGAGTTTTAATTCAAGATTAAAAATCAGAGATTGCTCATAGTGAAAAAATAAAAAGTACAATATATTAGCTCATATTTGAGCTTTCAAATAATAAAAAATTTTTTTAAAAAAAATGTTAAAAAATATATAAAAAATAAAAAAAATATAAAAGTTTAAATCACCCCCCTTTCCGTATAATTAAAAAATAAATACCTAAATAAAAATATATATAGACATCATGGGTATCACCATGACCAAAAACGCCCGTACTTTTAAAATAAAAATAAAAAATTCCAACATGGTGAATTGTGTGGCGGAAAAAAGCGTCAAAATGTCGATTCGCTATTTTTTGTCGCTTTTTTTTCTAAAAAAAAATAAATAAAAAGCGATCAAAAAGTCATACACACCCCAGAATGGTATCAATAAAAACTTCAGATCGCCCCGCAAAAAATGAGCCCCCATACAGCTCCGTACACATAAATGCCAAAAAGTTATAGGGGTCAAGATATGACGACCCCAAAAAAAAATAACCAAAAACCAACTTTATAATTTTTTTATCACTATCAAAACACAAGAAAAACTATACATGTTAGGTACCGCTGGATTCGTACTGACCTGTAGAATGAAAGTAACCGGTCAGTTTTAATGAACAGCGAACACCGTAAATAAAAAACCCGGAAAACTGTAGCGAATAGGGTTTTTTTGCAATTTCACACGATTTGGAATTTTTTTCCCGCTTCCCACTACGCCATATGCAATAATAAATGGTGGCGTTTGAAAGTACAACTTGTCCCGCAAAAAACAAGCCCTCATACAGCTATGTGAACAGAAAAATAAAAAAGTTATGGCTGTATGAAGGCAAGGAGCAAAAAACGAAAACGCGAAAACGAAAAAACCTCCGGTCGTGAAAGGGTTAATGGTTACTGGAAGCGGTTGTTCACAGTTATTTTGTCTAAAGGTTGTGCTACCAAGTATTAGGCTAAGGGTGCCAATACTTTTGTCCAGCCCATTTTTGGAGTTTTGTGTAAAATGATCAATGATTTGACTTTTTTTTCATTCTCTTTTGTGTTTTTTCATTGCAAGCAAAATAAATGAAGATATTATTACCAAAGCATTTGTGATTGCAATCATTTTCTGGAAGAAATTGAGTATTATCTGACAGAATTGCAGGGGTGTCAGCACTGTAGTTAGGTTTAAATATAAATTGCAAAGTCCTGTTTCCCCTTTCCTCCCTCTATTCAGAAACCCCCTAATTCCACCAGGTTTATCGCCGACAACGTTTGTTTGGTGGAAACATTCCAGACTGCGCTGTTTTGGTGATTTTCTACTTCGCTCCCAGCTCATGTCCAAGGTATACTTTATATCTGCTTTCTCTCCTCCACTCTCTGAACTCTTTAGAGTCACTCAGGTCTTCCACTTCCTAACATCTCAGAGTCCGGCGAATAATATGATTGCCTACACACCATTTGAAAGACTCTGTAAATATAGCGCTTTAGAGAAGGGCACTCTCTGTTTTATCTACTCTATCCTAAATTCGCCGCTCCCCGATACTAAACTAGCATTTATGCACAGCTGGGAGGTAGATTTGGGAGAGACTCTCACTATGGAACAATGGTTCGAGTGCTGTACAATGATTAGTAAAGGGAGCTGGCAGGTCACCTTAAGGCTACATTCACACGTCCGTATGTGTGCACATCCTGGAAAACGGTCAGTTTTTTGCGGATCCGTTGTTCCGCAAAAAGCTCCGTTTTTCCAGGACATCCGTTCCGTTTTTCCGTAAAAAACGGAAAGGATGTATCCATATGTCATCCGTTTTTTGCGGATCCGCAAAAAACGGAAGGATGAATAACATCTTTTTTTTTCAGCCCTCCTGGAACGGAATCCGCAAATACGGATGACATGCGGATGCCTTTCCGCATTTTTTGCGGATCCATAGACTTTCATTGTGCTACGGACCGCAATTCGGGAGAAAAGTAGGACAGGAGGATTTCTGTTTGCGGATCCGCAAAACGGAACGGAACAGAATAACGGATGCGGACAACATACGGTGCAATGTCCGTAGATTATCAGGACCCATTGAAATGAATGGATCCGCAAAATATCCGCAAAAACCGTCCGCAATTGCGGAACGGATGCGGATAGATTGCGGATGTTTTAAACGGACGTGTGAATGTAGCGTAATGGAAACTTATTTAACCACTTCAGCTCTGAGCCATTTCCCCCCTTCCTGACCAGGCCTAATTTTTCAAATCTGACATGTGTCACTTCATGTGGTAATAACTTTGGAACGCTTTTACTTAGCCAAGCGATTCTGAGATTGTTTTCTCGTGACACATTGTACTTCAAGTTAATGGTAAACTTGAGTCGATAAGTTTTAATTTTATTTATAAAAAATCCAAAAGTTACCGAAAATTTGAAAAAATTCACTGTTTTCTAAATTTCAATCTCTCTGCTTTTAAGACAGATAGTGATGCCCCATAAAATACTTTTTAATTTACATTCCCCATATGTCAACTTTATGTTGGCATCATTTTGGTAGTGTCATTTTATTTTTTTAGGACAGTAGAAGGTTTAGAATTTTAGACGCAATTTTTGCTAATTTGCAAAATCAACTTTTTTAAGGACCAGTTCAGTTCTGAAGTCAGTTTGTGAGGCTTACATAATAAAAACCACCCATAAATGACCCCATTTTAGAAACTACACCCCTCAAACTATTCAAAACTGATTTTAGAAATGTTGTTAACCCTTTAAGTATTCCACAGGAATTAAAGCAAAATAGATGTGAAATTTCAAAATTTCACTTTTTTTGCAGATTTTCCATTTTAATAATTTTTTCCTGTAACACATTAAGGGTTAACAACAAAACAAAACTCAATATTTATTACCCCGATTCTGCAGTTTGCAGAAACACCCCACATGTGGTCGTAAACTGTTATTTGGGGATACGCCAGGGCTCAGAAGGGGAGGAGCAGCATCTGCATTTTCTAACATGGAATTTTTGTCATGGTTTGTAAGAGTGATAACTTTTTAATTTTTTTGTGGACTGAGCTGCGTGAGGTCTTATTTTTTGCGGGACAAGCTGTGCTTTTTATTGGCACCATTTTGGGGTACATATGGCTTTCTGATCACTTTTTAATCTAATTTTTGGGAGGTTAACAAAAAAAAAAAGCAGTTTAGGGGCATTTTTCTACATTTTTTTTTACACAGTTCACTTGATGGGGTAGATCATGTGATATTTTTGTAGAGCCAGTTGTTACGGACGCAACGATACCAAATATGTCTATTTTTTATTTATTTTTTTACGTTTTACACAATAAGAGCATTTTTAGAAGAAAAATCATGTTTTTGTGTTGCAGTTTTTTAAGAGCCTTTTTTTTTTTCATTTTTCAGGCTATAATCTTGTGTGGGGGCTCATTTTTTGCGGGAGGAGGTGACGTTTTTATTGCTACCATTTTGGGATGCATACGACTTTTTGATTGTTTAATATTATGTTTTTTGGTAGGTGATGCAACAAAAAGAGCTGTTTTGGCTTAATTTTTATTAGATTTTTTTTACGCAGTTCACTTTATGGGGTAGATCATGTGATATTTTTATAGAGACGGTCGTTTCGGACGCGGTGATACCAAATATGTGTATCTTATTTATTTATTTTTATTTGTAACTTTTTTAATGAAATATTTGGGGGGAAATTATTTTTTTTTATATATATGTGATATTTTTTTTTTTTTTGATACTATTTTTTTTTTTTTTTTTTTTTTACACTTTGTGTCCCCCATAAGGTCATACAAGACCTCAGGGGGACATTTAACTTCACTTATTTTTTTTATTTTATTTTTTACACTTGATTTCTCCTGTAACTGGGGCTGACATAGTGGCCCCAGTTACAGGGGAAATACATCCCCAGAGAGGCTGTACAGCATAATACTATGCTGTACAGCCTCAGTGCAGGGCTGATCGGGTCTATGAGAGACCCAGCAGCTCCTGCACTCTCCGGCCCCGGCGATCACGTGACCGCCGGGCCGGAACAGGAAGCGCAATAGCGCTTCCTGATCTGTATACACAGCGCTCGTTGAGCGCTGTGTATACAGCGATCTAGAAGGCAGGGACCCCTGGGAACGGTCCCTGCCTTCTCTTTGGGGTACCCTGCTGTCACTGACAGCAGGTACCCCACTGTGCAGCTGCACGATTAGCGTGCAGCTGCTATCTCTGAATGGCCGTTTATAAACGGCCATTCAGAGATAGATAACCACTTCCCGGACGTTTATAGTCAACGTGCGGACGGGAAGTGGTTAAAGATTCTTCACAGAGTCTATTTCGTTCCCTCCAGATTACATCTTATTTACCCTTCTGCTTTAAAGGTTGCCAAAACGTAGGAAACGCCCTTCATATATGGTGGACCTGCCCCGCGGTACGTCGGTTCTGGTCTAATATTAAACGGGGGCTGTTTGAAGTGTTCGGAAGGGATCTTCCCCTGTCAGCACTTATATATCTATTGGGCCTTAAACCACCAACATTCAATTATACAGAATATAAACTCCTCCAGTTTATTTTTATGTTGGCCAGGATTCACATTGCATCCAAATGGCGTACATCCTCTCTTTCGGTATCAGTAGTTATTCATAGGGTTAATCGTATTGCCTTATATGAAAAATTGAACGCTACGCTAAACGATACTAGAGAACGTTCCCTTCAAATATGGAACCCCTGGCTGAACTGCTCTAACTCTCCTAACCTACAATACTACTTATCTCTTCAACCAGATCATTTAGGTCATGGAAGACTACAATACATGCCCCTGTCCTCTTCTCTTCCCTTCCCTTCTTTTCTCCGACCGGGGGAGTCCCAAGGACCATTATCTTCTTGCATAATTGTGATTGAATTACACAACTCATGCTTATTAATTAATCTTTAATGTTATGTAACTGTTCCGTTTTAACAATTGATTCCTATTTACATTATATTCTATGTACGCTTACAATCATAGGAGAACTCTGTTCATTTATTATATGTACTTCTGTACTATATATGATTTCTCCATTTTTGCCATCAACCCAATAAATACTTTTTGAAATTAAAAAGAAAAGGCAGTAAGGGGCGGAGACTCTCTGCACATGTACAAAGAGAGGAGAAAGCCAGAACAGATGTGCTGAGAGTCTGATTTTACCGAAAGTTATATTCATATGTTTTGCTGTTATTTCTGAATAAAACCCTGTTCATTATGCTACACTACACCTGATTGTTCGGCTGCTAGTATTAACAACTTCAATGGCTTAGCAGCATTAGACAATAATGCACAATCCATTG
Source organism: Rhinella marina (assembly GCA_900303285.1). Taxonomy (NCBI): domain Eukaryota; kingdom Metazoa; phylum Chordata; class Amphibia; order Anura; family Bufonidae; genus Rhinella; species Rhinella marina. Next base: position 59,519 of record ONZH01019913.1, read on the forward strand.
GACAAAATATATTAATCTGGGTAATCAGTTCATACATGTGCCACTTCATAACAGTGGATTAAAGGTGGCTTTACACAGGATTATTTTTGGGAACATTATCAGGAATGAGTGTTCGTACAAATGCTCATTCCGTGTAAAGGTGCCGCTGGTAATGCTCGCTCATCCAGTGAAATAATTAATGATGCTGACACCATAACCACTGTTTTAAGGCAGCAGATGATTGTGTCATGTAAACAGTGATCTGCTGCCCAGAAATAATGAATCTGTATGACGGCAAGCAATGGCAGCAACTATTGCTTGTCCCATACAATGGAGGTGACTGCGTCATGAAAACGCAGCTCTCATCTTCTCTAACGAGCATGCAATTATCTGGAAGGAACAAGTCCTTCCCGATAATTACCTGCTCAGTGGGAGTGTGTAAAAACGCCATAACTCTATCAAGTAAATAACAGCTACAGCCGTGTGCATGAGGCCTTATTCTAAAGTTATTATCCTACTATTGTTGTAGCAGATCTCAGTTGCTTATGGTTATGTCCTGCATTGGAGCACTGGTAATGTGGGATGCACAAGCCTCATTGGTAAAAACAAAGAGCAATGGTTAGTGTCACATGTTCTGCTGATGTCAGGACACATCTCACTGTCCTAAGGCATGATGGGGCAGCAGACATGATAAACCAGAAAGTAAGATTCAAGCATGGGGGATAAGAGAAAACTGCAAATGAGGTAAATTTGGAAGAAAAAAACACACAATCCAAGGAGCAATCCTAGAGTAACTGATGAAAATACAGTTTAGAGTGAAAAGTAGTTTATGGCACAACCCCTTTAAAGTAGTTATGTTACTACTTTCTCCCTCATGAAATTCCTTTTATGTGACATTTGCAACAAAAGGTAACATGTGCAAAAAGCTGCTTTATAAATGCAAACTTAGTCCAGTGCCTTTCCAACTGCCTATGCAATCCACACTCAAGTTTCCCAGGAACTACTTGCCATAAACTATGGCCGAGATTCACTAAGATATGAATGCCAGAATTTTGGTTTAATTTGTGGAAAAAATCTGGCATACGTGTTCTGCATCACATTTAGTATGTGTATTAGACCCTTTTTAAAAATTGCATGGTTTATCTGTGAAGAGGCTTGGCTTCAGCCATCAGGTGCCAAAATTCTCGGCAAAATAAGCAAACTAATAGGTGGTAAAATATTAGGCAAAAAAATTGATAAATGTGGTGCAACTTTAGTATTTCTATGCTACATTTACACTCAAGATTAGATACCCTGTTTGTTAGGGCAGATATTTTTACATCAACAAGCACAAGCAACAATTTAGCAAGTTGTTTGCGTTCAAAATACTTTTAGCTGTTTTCTCGTTAGTATTTACACTGCTAATGACTTGAGAAAGACTGTGCAGAGACCCAGAAGTCAGGATCTTACACTGCATGCACCTTTGGAGAATTGGGTTAATATCCACACCTGTGGGTATACTGTTGTGCTGCTAATCGTTTTAGAGCGCTACTAATTACTGGTAGCCTTCTGATTAGATGAGAAGATGTGGTGGAGACTAATAATAATCTTTCAGTCAGGCAGATTTGTCCTATCAATGGAAAACAAGGGATTTATTGCTCATCATTTCATCACTGCACGCTATTGGCTATGGGCAACGAAAGTAATAACTGGAATGGGTGGACTACAGTACCCAGAAAGATTATCAAAATTAGGCTTATTCACTTTAGAAAAAAGACGACTGAGGGGAGATCTGATAACTATGTATAAATATATCAGAGGTCAGTACAGAGATCTCTCCCATGATCTATTTATCCCCAGGACTGTGACTGTGACAAGGGGACATCCTCTGCGTCTGGAGGAAAGGTTTGTACACAAACATAGAAGAGGATTCTTTATGGTAAGAGCAGTGAGACTATGGAACTCTCTGCCTGAGGAGGTAGTGATGGTAAGTTCACTAAAAGAGTTCAAGAAGGGTCTGGATGTATTTTTGGAGGGTAATAATATTACAGGTTATAGTTACTAGAGAGGGGTCGTTAATCCATGGAGTAATTCTGATTGCCTGATTGGAGTCGGGAAGGAATTTTTTCCCTAAAGTGGGGAAAATTAGCTTCTACCTCACAGGGTTTTTTTGCCTTCCTCTGGATCATGTTGTAGGAAAACAGGCCGAACTGGATGGACAGATGTCTTTTTTCGGCCTTATAAACTATGTTACTATGTTACTATTAGGCTACTTTCACACTTGCGTTGTTTTCCGGTATTGAGATCAAGTGGTGGTTTTGTGTCCTGTCATAATAGCGGGAAAAAAACGGATCGGGCACCGTAAACAATGTAAGTCAATGGTGATGAATACTTTTTTTAGGAGCTGAAAAAACTGTTTAAAGAGGACCTTTCACCACTCCTGACATGCCTGTTTTAATAGCTTCATGCATTCCCCATATAATAACAAGTCTGGAACATCTATTCTTATGTCTGTATGTTGTGCCATTCCTTTATTATTTGCACTAGAAGTTATGAATGAATTGCTATTTGTCTTCAGTAAGGGAACAGAGGGGAGGTAACAAGTTGGGGGCGTGTATCTGCACAGTCTGAACATGGCAGCACTGATTGGATAGAGTCAGTCTGTGCAGGGACACACCCCAAACTGGTTACCTCCCTTCTGTTCCTTTACTGAAGGCAAATAGCAATTCATTCATAACTTCTAGTGCAAATAATAAAGGAATGCCACAACATAGAGACATAAGAATAGATGCTCCAGAATTGTTGTTACATGGGGAATGCATGAAGCTATTAAAACAGGCATGTCTGGAGTGGTGAAAGGTCCTCTTTAATTCCAGTATTGAGATCCTATGCCTGATCTCAATACCAGAATTAACAACGCAAGTGTGAAAGTAGCCTTACTCTGTGACAATAATTTGCTTGGATTTGAATGAAATCTTTAGCAGAGTGTTAACATTTTAACTAAAAAAAAAACAAGGAAGTGCTGACCAGTTCTGTTTCATAAAACAAAATATGGGACCTGCAATGGATAACTCTTGCCTTACATGTTATAATTTATTATTTGATTGCATTTAAACTCATAAAGGCAATAAGTACATTAAGAGGAAAACTAGCTAGTTTTATTACTTCACGTCATGACGGGAATTTTAGACCTGGCTACCAAACACTTTGCATAATTGATTACAAAAGATTAACCCTAAACAATCCAGACCAATATTAAATTCACGTCAAACAACTGGGGTAACAGTGATCCCGAGGCCCCCGGCTGCGAAAAAGGCCCATATTTGTATACAGTGGTGAATTCTTAGTGGAATAATATTTTATCTTGTTCTCTGAATTTGATGTGCCTCATTGTCAAATATGAGGAATGCAGAGTTGAGGAATTTGATACCAAGATGGCTGTTTTTTGTGAATCACTGAGAGATTACACATCGCACACTGCTTTTGGGGATCTTGACACCAAGCCAAGCTTAAAGCAAACATCAATAAACTTGAGGATACATTAACAAAGAGCAAGAGAACAATATTCATGAGAGACAAAATATCACACATAGGGAACGGTGTATGCCTGGCCCCAGTCTAAAACATCATGGTCTATCTTTAAAAAAAAAAAAAACAAACGAGGTAAGATGTGTCAGGGAAGTAGCTACAGGGGGTGCAGAGGTAGCAGTTGCTAGCAGGCCCAGGAGTCTGAGGGGCCCAAAGACCATTGTGCCATATAGGAAGACGCCAGTATTATAGAACGTGCACATTGAGAATTTGGCATGATGGGGTGCCGTTTCAATTTTTGCCTGAGGCAGCATGAAGGCTATGTGCTTCCCTTCCCCTGTCCACAAAGCACTGGGGGAAGGGGGGCCCAAGCTGAACTCTTGCACCAGGGCCCATGAGCCTTTAGCTACATCCCTGATTGCAACCGTAGGGTTATGTTTACTAGGAGAGACTAATAAGTCACTGTCAAAAAGGGGACCAGATGAGCAGGGAAGAGACTCATAAAACATTGGCACTGTACCTGACAAGAAGCAGAAAACAGAATCGCTAGGAGGGCATTTTGATTTTCATTCTACACTGCATCAGTCTGCGACTGAAACTAATTAACATGTGAATATTAACTAATCGTTATTGCAGGCATACACAGTAACACAAACCTCAAGTAATACCATCACAGTGATTAACCTTTTGACGAACATATTAAAGAGACTCTCCAGTTCAAATGGCCACCAGCAACCTGTCCTCAAATGTGAGCAGGGTTGGTTGCCTCCACTTGGGGGGTTGAGGGGGGTCTCACTGCACTACTATACAATAGATGGTATTGATACAATCCTACCAGTGATATGCCAGTCTTTGTTTCCATTCTGTGTATGCACTGTCATAAATTAGGCACATCTACGGCAGGCCATACATCTGGAGTGGAAAACTAGTTTTTCACCAACTTTTATGCCTGTTTCCTGGTATAAATGTTATTCAAGGGGTATTCCCATCTTAGACAATGGAGGCATATCGCTAGGATATGCCCCCATTGTCTTATAGGTGCGAGTCCCACCGCTGGGACCCGCACCTATATCGAGATCGTAGCGGGGAGCGCTGCGCCTGGAGGAATGGGAGCGCACTGCGCATGCGCGGCCACCTCTCCCATTCATTTCTATGTAGCCGACGGAAATAGCTGAGCCAGCGCTCGGCTATTTTTGGCTGCCCCTTAGAAATGAAAGGAGGGCGGCTGCGCATGTTCAGTGCGCCCTCCTTTACTTTGGGGGCTCCGTTCTCGATATAGGTGCGGGTCCCAGCGGCTATAATCCTAGCTATATGCCCCCATTGTCTAAGATGGGAATAATCCTTTAAACTTGCTGAGGCCGGTTACGGCATCCTGAACTCCTGACCAACCTTTTTTCTTTGGCCACTTTGACACAAGCATTTTTGGAAAGCGTAGATGGCTCGCATTTTGTGTACTGTAATCCGCTGCCTACTTTAACGAATATGGTTATTCATATAGCTGTATAATTTCTGTCAGTATTTGTAACCCACAGCATGCCCAAATTTTATGCGTATTTGCATCCAAATACGGACATCATAGTCTATGAGAGTGCGTAAAAATGCAGGAATGAAGGAATGCGCAAGCAAATCCGGATTTATTACTGATTCAATACTGATGACAATCTGGATGGTATACAGGGCTGGCGTCAGCACCCGGCACACCGGCAAGTGCCGGGGCCCACTGCTCCTGGGGAGGGGGTAGGGGGCCACTGTGTCTCCTGACTCCTGCAGCTGTGTCCTGGTCTTCATTAAATTGCCTGTTCTGAAATCTAGGGCAGCTCACCCCAGCAATGCAGACAATTTTTGCAGAGTGCAATGCTGGGGTGCGGGCCCCGGGACTCAGAACAGGGTAGATGGAGTTTCTTACTGGTTGAAAGACCTTCCTATGTTATCAGCCCATGTGACCAGTGGGAGAGGAGCCAGAGGAGCAGAGAGCTGTGTTCCTGTACAGAGAGGAGCCAGGCTGGAGTGTGGTGAGGCCTAGCTGTGTGTGTCTGTCCCGTGTGTGTGTTCTGTCTCTGTGTGTATCTGTCCCTTTATGTATATCCGTCTTTGTGTCTGTCCCTGTGTGTATGTCTGTCCCTGTGTGTATGTGTCTCTCCCTGTGTGTGTGTGTGTGTCTCCCTGTGTTTGTGTCCCTGTGTGTGTGTGTCTGTCCCTGTGTGTGTCACCATCACCATGCCCACAGTGTTCCTATGTCTTGACGCAGCTGCATCAGGGTGTTCTGTGCAGGGCAAGAAGAAGAAAGAAGGGGAGGCACCCCCAGCATGTAGTCCGTGGAAGAGGCACAGGGAGGCACACTAAGGATGTAGGTAACACTGCCACATGATCTATACTAGTGTTATCTGTGGTTTTACATAGGACTGCAGGTAACACTACCACATTATCGGCACTAGTGTTATCTGTGGTTTTACATAGGACTGCAGGTAACACTGCTACATTTTCTATACTCAAATAGCCATCACTGTGTTATCTGTGCTGTTACATAGGACTGCAGGTAACACTACCACATTATCAGCACTAGTGTTATCTGTGGTTTTACATAGGACTGCAAGTAACACAACTACATTTTCTGTACTCAGATAGCCATCACTTTGTTATCTGTGGCGTTACATAGGACTGCAGGGGACATCTACTATATTATCACTGTGTAAGGGGCCCCCTGAGACTTTATTGCCCAAGGGCCCACCTGAACCTGTAGCCTGCCCTGATGGTATATCATTTGGAATCTGTGTGTATTCCAGAGGGAGAATATGAACGGATTTCCATATGCTCATGTAAAAACAGCCTTTAGCCTCATTCACACGTCAGTGTTTTGGTCAGTGATTTCCATCAGTGATTGAGAGCCAAAACCAGGATTGGAGCCTCCACAGACACAAGGTATAAGAGAAAGATCTGCACCTCTTCTGTGTTTAGAGCTGCACCTGGTTTTGGCTCAAAATCACTGATGGAAATCACTGACTGAACACTGATGTGTGAATGAGGCATTTATTGGAGTATTCCCACTTTGTAGACCCAACTCCCTGCGTCCAGAGCTGAATACAAATGCATCAGGTAAGCTGATGATAATATTTTGCAACTTCTGCTAATTTTAGACCTGAACAAAAAAGACAAAATACATACAATACAGGACACATGAATTTTATTTTACACATCAGAAACAAGAATTATTTCTTGCATGTAAGACGTTCTAAGACACAAAGTGATTAAACAAATCTATACAATGTAGAGAAAATGGAGTTGTTATTATTATTACTTATTTGAAATTCCATGGTGCTGTACATCAAAAGGGGTTACACATACATAATATAAAAAATACAAATATAATAAACATGAAACTATTAACATACTGGTACAGAGGGGGGGGGGGGGACCCTGCCTGTGAAAGCTTACAATCTTCAGATGAGCTAGCTCATAGAAAGACTAGGCTTCATTGTACAAAAATACTCATCACCTAGACATCAAGTCAGTAAAGTACAACCGGGCCATAGGATAACGGCTCAGAATCAGGGGCATAGACAGGCTACTGGCTCATCTGTACCATAACAGTTTTCCATGCCTTTTCTTTGTCAAAGTCTCTCAGGGAATTGCTGGAGACCTGTAAAAGAAAAAGTATCTCATTTAACAACTCCAATGAAAGATCCGGAATCCACCCCAAAACTCTGCGTGTTTTCTTCCCTATGTTTTATGAAGTTTTACAATCGAAGCATTTTGCACATATTTTGATGTTTTTTACAGGTCTCCCATTAATTTTAATAGAAATCTCCATGCATAATCTGCATCAAGCATGAACATATTGCTTTTTTATGGGCGACCAAGATTTTCATTTCACATGCGGAAAAAGTGGTCTGTATTAACTATATGTGGATTTCCCACTGGAAACAGTGGGAGGTGGATTGAGAATGGATTCTGGTGAAGAAAATACAGCAAAATCCACAAGCAAAATTTACTGTGAGAATATGGCCTAATACAGAAATCTGCCTCCAAAATAACCTTGAAAAAAGTTGATTTCTGAGGCACATTCGGGGTCCCTACACATACAAATTTTGTCCTGTATTGTTTGTTTTTTGTGGTAAATACAGTTATTTATTGTGGTAAATACAGTTAAGTGAAGGTGAAAATCCTTGAAAAAATAGTGGGATCTATTGCACACCATTTAATTAAAATAAATACCAGGAGAAAGAAAATATATGTGTATCCTGCCTGTCATATTTCCTTTAGACCTTCTGCTAATATCTGGAGATGGCAGTTTTATAGCAAAAATGCGGGAGCTAAAAAAAACACAAAAAATTCAAAAGTGCAGAAAATGCCAGCCTACGTGTGAAAGCACTCTAAAATTGGAATTACACATGCAGGTTCTAAAGCAATTTTTTTTAGCCAAAGTCAGGAGTGTTACATAATTAGAAAATTTTGTATAGTCACTAAGTGATTCAATATTCAGATAAAACATACATGTACAACACCACCTGTTTGTTCTTTTTCTATTGTCTCTGTCCTGCTCACTGAGATGGAAGCACATGCTCAGTTCCATCCTTCAAATGCCACCAGCTCTGTGTTTTTGATCCGCACCTGGTTTTGGCTCACAATTACTGATGAAAATTACTGATCAAACACTGGCATGTGAAAGAGGCCTGAGAGAAATCTCGTGCTTAGGGCTCATTCACATGAACATGTGCCGGCTATGCCCGTGCTGCGGACCACAAATGCACGGGCACCGACCATGGGGCTTCCGCATGCAGATTGCGAACCCATTCACTTCAATGGGGTCCACGATCTGCATCCGACTGTCTGCACCACAAAAAAATAGAACAAGTTCTATTTTTTTGCGGTGCGGAGGTATGGACAGAAACACCACGGAAGATCTCCGTAGTGGTTCCATGGGGTTCCAATCCGTGCCTCCATTCCACACCGCATCTCCAGAATTGCCTGGCTGGGCAACGGTCATATAAACATGCCGTTACCAGCAGAGTGATATAAAAACTGTAGTCATCTATTACTATTAGTGTAGACAATTAATGACATATACAGCAATCAGCCAAAACTTTAAAACAAGTGAAGTGAAGTTGAAGTTAATGTGTTGGTAGTAGATAAAAATGGGCAAGAATAAGGATCTGAGAGACTATGACAAGAGCCAGACAGTGATGGCATCTCCAAAACAGCATGTCTTGTGGTTACAATCTACGAAAAGTGCCCCAAAGAAGGACAACCAGACCCCCTACCCACACATTGCGGCAGACACAGTACATCTATTCATGTCAATAGTATTCCCTGATGGCAGCAGAATAATGCACTCTGTTACACTGAAAATAATGTTCAGAAATGGTTTGAGGAACATAGAGTTCAAGGTGTTTACCTGGCTCCAAATTCCCCATATCTAAATACGATGCAATATCTGTATGATGTGCTGAAAAAAACAAATCTGATCCATGGAGACCACACCTTGCAACTTACAGGACTTAAAGAATCTGCTGCTGTTTTGGTGCCAGACACCATAGGACGTGTTCAGAGGTCTTGTGGTGCCCATGCCTTGATGGGTCAGAGATGTTTTGGCAACATGATGTGGGCCTATACAATATTAGACATGTAGTTTTAACGCTATGGATGATGGCTGTATTATTATTAAAGAAACTGAACATTACGTATCACATGCATATTTTCTTTCCATGCAGGCGGCCATATGTCAACACACATATTGGGGCAGATTTATCAAAACTTTTGTAAAGTAGAACTGGCTTAGTTGCCCACAGTAACCAATCAGATTCCACCATTCATTTTTCAGAGCTCCTTTGGAAAATGAAAGTTGAAATCTGATTGGTTGCTATGGTCAACTACGCCGGTTTTCCTTTCCACTAGTTTTAAATCTCCCCCATTGTTTTCACTGAAGCATTTGAATGAAACAATGGATGTGTCCTTCAGTTGACCAAAAACTTACTTCATTACTCCTGTAATCAGACTTATCCAAATTTGACACATTCCACAATGAATCCCGTAATCTTGTTTGTGATTTGTAATGTACACATTGGATGATGGTGACATTTGTGAGCACAGCTTGTATCAGCAGAATCAACATCAGGAGTAGGAGCAAGACCTCATGAAAATGCTAAAAGAGATAAAGTCTACTCGTCACTGGTCCTATGAAAACGCATAGCTATTGGATAATATGATTTATGTAATGACTGGTAAAAATTCACAAGCTACTTCACAACATGTAACACATTTTTATAGATTATATTTTTTAGAATATATATATATATATATATATATATATATATATTAGTACTTACATCGACAGCAAGTGGGTAGGTTTTAAGAAAATCAATAGTCCTCCCAACATTGACAGATAGATAGGCGGATGTAGTAAATAATACCGGCGATGTAACACTGCTAGTAGCAATCAGAACTTCCACCTATGGAAATCCACAGAAAAGTCAACTTATTTAATGCACACAGATGGCAGGTTTTGGGGCGAGGGTCTCAGGCATTTTGAAAATCAACATGACCAAGCCCTTTTTGTGAGCAGGAAAAAAGCCACTGCCAAAGATATCTGAAAGTTTATGGAGGATTTGGGAGAAATGGCTGTAAGGCAAACATGACAATTTGTCACACTGTGGGGGCGGTCATGCCAGCTCATGGAATAAGCATGATTTCCCTTGGGAGAATGACTTCTGTTCCTGTTTCATATCTCCCACAGTCAGATTCAACATTCACCCATCAGAGGTTTATGGCATATCAACAGGATTTGTCATAAATGTCTCAGTGGAAAACCCCCTGAGAAAGGGAAACATAGCTGTTAACAGGTGTGAGCCAGCAGAAAACAGTATGCCGTAAATGGCCACCAACATCATAAAGTGATGAAGTGAGATCACTATATCTGGATGATTAATGACCCTAGATAACACACAAAAAGAAGGATGTGGACGGCAGGCACAGACCTAAGTGGAGGGGACAGTTATCTGCTGAAGGTTGCAGCAGGAGACCAATCCTTTATTGTCAAGTCAACAGACAGAGGAGGGTTCTCACTTACAATAAGGGGCATCTCCAGAAAGTAAAGAAATAGTTCTTTATGTGAACCTTAAAAATGTGCAAATAAGGCTAGGTAGGTAGGAATGCAGCCAAGCAATTCTACAGCCCAGGGGCGGATTGGCCATAGACCTCACAGGGAAATTTCCAGTGGGCCGGGGCCGCCCAAGTCCTCCTCTCTGCCTCAACCAGGTACATAATGAGCTCTCAGTGATAATTAAAGTTGTGAGAATCAGGTACTGGCCAATGACTGGTCCACACCTCAACCTGTAGCCTCCTGCTCCATATCTTAATCAGAGACAACTGGTGGGAGAAAATGGCATGTATTGAAGGACACCACAAAGGGGCAGATTTTGGGGCAATATATTGTGCTGCACTGTGATATATGGTTCTGATGGGACGGTATTTTGCACTATGGTATTGCTCACCCCATTTACTTCCCTTGCCCCTCCTTCTATCAATTTGGACCCGCTTACAACATGGGGCCACTTTTAGGTAAGTTCCCAGTCCATCACTGCCAGCACTGTACTACAGGAAAACATTTCATACAGAATCAGGGTGGGCCCATGGACTTTGTATTCCAGTCCATACTGCTTCCATCTCCTGTAGTGAGGAAAGAGAGCACGCAGCATTTTTATCTCCTCATTCTAGCGATCGCGGGGGTATCAGCAATCAGAGCCCCACCAACTTTTGATATGTTACTATAACATATTAAACATTTTCCCAAAGCACAATGCCACTTGAAGTAGGGTTCAGCTATCAGGATATCAAACTTTAGTCTCCTGTTGTACTCTTACCAAACAATTGCTTGGATACTCTGCTGCAACATGACTGGCGATAGCACTAGGAAAACACTGACAGAGAACACATTATTAGGTTGTGCACAAACAAAGTGAACATTAGTGCCAAAAAAATTCGTCACAAGACTTAAAGGGACCTACGTCATCGCTATTTTAGTAAGGGAATTTCATAGTCGCACATTACCTTGTTCACAAATGTACCTTTCTGTCAGACATTGGTGGTTCCGATCTTCAGAAAAAGAACTTTGAAATTGAAATGACTTCAAAGTGCCCAGCTGGGCATTAATCTCTGCCAACCTTTATATGGAACCCAAGCCCCGCCTCCTCTCGACTTTGATATGACGCCCGCTGCTCCAATATGCACAACCCCTCTGCCACTACATCCCAGCTCCTCCTGTTTGCTGTCACATGGTGTCCACTGAGCGTCCTACTGAGGACATTAGATTCAATTCCTCAACTGGGCATGCGCTGAGCCCAGTTATGTGTGCAGCCTGTGGCAGCATACAGGTGGGCAGAATTAGGGCTGGAATGTGACGTTGTGGCGGAGTGGGCACTATATCAAAGTCAAGAAGAGGCGGGCTTGGGCACAGGCTCATTTGCATTTCCCAAAAGTTCTTTTTCTGAAGATCAGAACCACTATTAGCTGAAAGAAAGGTCCATTTGTGAACATGCTGACATGTGCTACTATGCAATTTTCTTACTTAACTAGCGATGACTTCAGTGACAGATTCCCTTTAAAGTACAGGAAGCAATGCCAATACAAATTCCTATTATGACATCTAGCACACCACACATATAAAAGATGCTTAACAGTGTAGACTCTTTTCCTCAAATTTGAATTATTAGCACAAGGTATTGTAAGAGAAAAGATACAGTATGTGATAAACGTGTATTGCCTTTGACACTTAACTGTATGATTTTTCCAATTTCTTCTATGAATGCTTTCTTAGTGTAGTCAGAAACCTTTCCTTTATCCAATGTTGTACTGTTTCACAGCGGGTATAATGTTGCTTCATACTGTATAAATTTGGACAAATAGGTATTGTACATAGCTTGAAGGATTAAATAAGATGGAGATACTGTATAAAGTTTAACTGCTGCCTAATTCTGACCTTTAAAGGGAACCTGTCACCTCCGAAAAAAACCCTGAACTAGAGTAAGAGTTGTATAGTGTAAGTGATGCTGAATCCGATTATGTAAGTTTTATCTTCATACTCACTTCCATTCTGACGCTGTGCTCCCACAAACCTGCAGTAAAATGCACTGAGAGGACTCTTCTTGGAGTCCTCTCCATTATGTGAGTGAGCACTGGAGTCCAGTGAGTGCATTTTACTGCTGGTTTGTCGGAGCATAACATCAGAATGGAAGTCAGTATGAAGATAAAACTTACATATTCAGATTCAGCATCACTTATACTATACACCGCTTACTCTAGTTTAGGGGGTGTTTTGGAGATGACAGGTTCCCTTTAAACCCAGGTTTAGTTTTAAAAGGGTTATCCAAGAATTGATAACCTATAAACCTATCCTATTGATGACCCAGGATAGGTAATCATTATCACAATAGCGGGTGTACGAGTCCAGGCACCCCTGCCAATCAGCTGTTTTAGGGAGCTGCCACGTTCACTGGGGCTCTGGTGAGCACAGCCAGCTGCCGACATCTTTCCAAGGACAGTGCTGTACATCATATGGCCTTGCAACTAGGCCATGTGACTGATCGGCGGTTGACATCACATGGTTTAGGAAGAGGCCGCGGTGCTCATGGAGTGGCGGTCTCTTCTAATGGCTGATCAGTGTGGGTCCCAGGTGTCGGACCCTTGCCGATCTGATATTGATGACTGATTCCAGAGGATAGGTCATCGATATAAATTCCTAGATAACCCCTTCAAAGCTAAGAATCTAAAGATCATGATGCAGAGAGACAGTAAGACAGATGGAGATTTCTGTCTTATGTAACCGTATATTACCCCAGGGAAAGGGTAAGGCTGGGTTCACAATGACATTTTAGTATTTTGCAATCAGATTTGCAATATCGCTTTTGGTTCAAAAGAACAGCTGGGAATGTTCCCTGTGATGCACAAATATTTGACGTATTCAATGTGTTGTCCCTGGTGCTGAACACAGAACTTTGAACTTTCAAAGTTTCTGTGTTGATAACTTTTGATCCACTGATTGTGGCAATTGATTTCTGAGAAAATTCTAGTCGTCTCTGATATGCTACATGGCCTCCTTCCCATTGGAAAAATTTGTCCTTGATCCAATATGGCAGCTTTCAAGATGGCGGCCATGTTCCGAACATAGCCCTAAAAGATAGGCCTCCTCACCTATTACTTGCTTGGATATTTCATTTTCCCTTTTGTTTCTGAAATAAAAGGACGTCCTGAGACTTTAACTCAACTGGTATACCGGTTGTAGAAAGTAAGACTAACTGGACTTGTATTTTCTCTTCAATACGTTTCGCTAGTCATCCTACTGGTTTTCTTATTTGAAAATCAAATCTAGAAACAGATGACATTTCTATGCAACCGTTACCACTTTCTGAAGAGGGGGTGTAGCTACTGGCCCAGCATATTCATAATTATTTACACCAGTTTACCCTGGTGTAAATAATGACTGAAATCTACACCAGTTACATGCTGGCATAGATTTCAGTAAGAGCATGGACTGAGGATGTGCCTCATCAAAATTAAAGGGGTATTCCTTTAAAGTAACTTAATTTTTGGAAAACTGCATTAAGGCTGCAAGCTGTGACCCAACCAGAACCTATACCTATACATATAACCAGAGCTTCATTTTACCTTGTAATCCATTAGTCTAGCTCCTGTCCGAGCCTGCAACACACAGAGTATCATGGCTCCTGATCTTCCCTCACAAAATTACAATCCCCACAATGCCTAGCTTTCCAGCTGTGAGTTAGTGCTTGTTCATGAGTGTTGTTGATTACTGATTGGCTGCTTGACATTCCAGTGCAGACACGCCCCCTCTACTCAGTAATCACCAGTACACTGACATTTAGCTAGAGAACTGATAGCAACACACTGAGCATGCTCAACCTGACAAAGGCTCAGAACTACAGGTCGGTGCCATGGTAACTCATGAGGAAACACAGTGGGTAGTAAGGAAGAAACTACTTTATAACTTTATATTAAACAGTAAATACGTGAAACTGACATTATATTAGGTAATGATTGATCATAAATTAGTCTAAAACATAAGTTATATTTATGGTAACCGGAATACCCCTTTAAGCACATCCTCCAGCAGTGCAGGGAATATCAAGACGCCAGTCTCGATAAATCTTCCCCTTGGGCTATGAGCTGAAGTAGATTTCAGTCTGGCACACAGACTGTTGGAGGAGGCATTTCATTTATGATGAGGCCTCTGCCCTGTCATAAATGAAATGCCTGCTCCGGCAACGCGGGGCCCATCAAGACAGGCATATCACACGCCAGTCTTGATGAATGAGGGCCTATTTATTGCATGAATTCTTTATCTTTGTATTTATATTTTATGTACCCTGTGTATGGATAATATCTCGAAGTTTGCAGGATTTCTGTTAACAGATGTGGAGAAACCCTGGCTTATTAACGTAATCCTGCATTACTTTGAATTGGGGTGTTAAAGGGACTATATTGTGCCTTTTGACAATGCTAAACTGCTGTTTGCACTAGGTATAATTTCCTATGTTAAAGGAAATCTGTCCCCAGCTTTTACATCACTAAACTAACAGTCCCTTGCCCCCATCAGACCTCAGATCGGCTTAATGTGCCCCCATCAGACCTCAGATCAGTGTATTGTGCCCCTATCAGACCTCAGATCAGCAGAATGTGCCCCCATCAGACCTCAGATCAGCAGAATGTGCCCCCATCAGACCTCAGATCACTGAGATCATCAGGTACCTGGCTGGAGGCTGCAGATGCTCTCCGAATTAATTTGTATAGCTATGCTCAGTGTGGTGATACAGTTGAATACAACAATGGGGCTCTGTCCAATTATTCACAGACAAGTAGAAGAGGAGAATGAGGCGGCTCTTTACCTCAGTGTTGTGAAGTAACTTCTCCTGCTGTGCGATTAGGACAGGTTTTGTGTGTACTAATAGGACCGTGACCATTTTATTCCCCCTGATGATTGCTTCTCAGACAAAACGAGCCATTAGAACTAATATGGGAATATATTTATAATAAAGTAATGTTTAAGTATTTTATTTTCTTAATTCCCTGAGAACCCCTTTAATTAGAGAGAACTAGAGGAGGAGGACAGACTGTTGCAGCTATTGATGGCCATCAAAGCCTCTCCGGCAGTATATTCTGCTGCACTGTGGTATTTGGCTCTGCTGGGACAGTATTTTGTGCTGCACTATAGTATTGCTGACCCGCCTCCTAATGTTGGCCCCATTTACTTGTGTTGCCCAGCCCTTTGTCAATTTTGATCCGCCTACAACATAGAGCCACTTTTAGTTTTTTTCCAGCGCAACTTTAAGTTCCCAGTCTACCCCTTACCTTAACCCTTCTGAAGTCTCATCTGTGGAAGCAGATCTCAGGAAGCTTGCAATCCAATGACCTAACATGAAGGACAAAAACTAAAGGGCAGCCCTTGGGCAAGGTCCATATTTTCATTTTTCATATTTTAGATCTTCAGAGGCTCAAAATTGCATATGATCATGTTTAAATGAGGTGGGACAACTGGACAGACATATTGGTGAAAGGTGAAAGCACATGGAAACGCAAATGTGCCACTGTCCTACCTACCATCGATTTAGCAGCAAAGAGACCAAGGGGATGTGGACCTTGATAGGTGTATCACCCTCCCACACCAACAATAGGAAGAAACTATATATGTACATGTTTTATGGTCCACTATTGTTCTGTCCTCAGCTGCAAATCTAGTTATTTTTTTTAGTGTATTCCAGTTCAGACATTGCAATTGCCTGTGTTTGAATATCATCTGTATTATATTGTGTGGTAATAGCACCATCTACTGGTGGTTTAGTGTATTTCTTCTAGCCTGAAGTCTCTAGGCATTGTAGGAAGTTCCTGGTGCATTATGGTCCTGTTCCTGTTTATTTGCAGCAGCATGCCTCCCAACTTTTGAAAAGAGTAAAGAGGGACATTATGTGTGGCATGCCGCGGCAAATTTTTCTGCACTAGGCCACGCCTCTAACTCCGCCCAAAAATAACGAAACACCTAATCCCACAACATGTCCTACTTTCTAACAGCCGCTATTCTTTGGCCGTTAAAGAAACAGCTGTGTGACCGGCCTCATAGACTTTAATTGGTTATAAAAATGGCCGTCTGATGACTGTTACTTAAACTGCCCTCACACCACCATTTTTCGATTCCATGTGCATATAGGTAGTGATGAGTGAACTTCTGTTTTCAAGTTCAGCGTACAAGGTTCCGGTTATCTAAGAATTCCGTTATGGATTCCGCTACCATACCATAACCATACGTTATAGTCCGTTGTAACGGAATACCAGGGCTGTGGAGTCGGAGTCGTGGAGTCGGAGTCGGTATAAAATGGACCGACTCCGACTCCTAAAATATATAATGAATTAGTACATTTAGTTCAGTGCAATAAGTGCTGAATATATTTTTATAAGAATTTATGAAAATGATGAAATGTCCTATAAATGTCTGTTCTATTTCTGATCTAAGGATTTAGGCTTTTAGTTGAGATGACTGTATACTGCCCTTTATGTCCAGTGCATGTTCTCTGTATGCTTTATGTTTCCTCTGAGCTCATGTTTGGAGAGGTTAGCTGCTCTTATGGCTTCTATCTGCTGATGTAAAACACCTAGAGCCTTATGTATGAAAACTGTCTAGGTGTAGAAGTTTCTTTGTTGCCCATAGCAACCAATCAGAGCTCCCCTTTCATTTCATATAGTGCTCTGGAGAAATGAAAGGGGAGCTCTGATTGGTTGCTATGGGCAACAAAAAAAGTCTTAGACCTAGACAGTTTTCATACATCAGGCCCAGAGGCATAGCTACTGGGGGGGCAGGGGAGGCGATGGTCCGGGCCCAATACCCCTGGCAGGGATGGCCTTAGTACAATCAGGCGAATACAAGTGAGCGCTTCCATTATGGAGTCTGATGGGGGCAAATTAAGCCGATCTGAGGTCTGATGGGGGCAAATTCTGATGATCTGAGCTCTGATGGGAGCACATTCTGCTGATCTGAGGTCTGATGGGGGTACATTCTGCTGATCTGAGGTCTGATGGGGTACATTCTGCTGATCTGAGGTCTGATGGGGGCACATTAAGCCAATCTGAGGTCTGATGGGGGCACATTAAGCCTATCTGAGGTCTGATGGGGGCACATTAAGCCTATCTGAGGTCTGATGGGGGCACATTAAGCCGATTTGAGGTCTGATGGGGGCACAATACGCTGATCTGAGGTCTGATGGGGGCACATTAAGCCTATCTGAGGTCTGATGGGGGCAGATTAAGCCGACCTAAGGTCTGATGTGGGAACATTCTGCTGATCTGAGGTCTGATGGGGGCACATTCTGTGATCTGAGGTCTGATGGGGTACATTCTGCTGATCTGAGGTCTGATGGGGGCACATTCTGCTGATCTGAGGTCTGATGGGGGCACATTCTGCTGATCTGAGGTCTGATGGGGGCACATTCTGCTGATCTGAGGTCTGATGGGGGCACATTCTGCTGATCTGAGGTCTGATGGGGGTACAATACGCTGATCTGAGGTCTGATGGGGGCACATTAAGCCGATCTGAGGTCTGATGGGGGCAAGGGACTGTTAGTTTAGTGATGTAAAAGCTGGGGACAGATTTCCTTTAACATAGGAGTCCCCTTTTTTTACTCCTATTACTCCTATATTTTACTGCATTATGTGGTAGAGTATTTAGAGTAGGGTATGTAGAAAGTCTATTGTACTGTACTTAACAGCATAGATGATCTAGCAGTTTATATAGTCATCTTGCTAATACAGTATTATAACCACAACTAGTAGTATGTGCCTGTGAAGTCGGAAACGTGAGTTTAGGAAGCCAATAAGTGGGGGGCCCACTCAAGTATGTTTCGCCCCCTATGTGCTGAACCTCTAGCTACGCCTCTGATCAGGCCCTTAGTGAGCTGTACCCAGAGAAGCCTGATAGATTACAAACTGTTTTTGTCATGACTTATCTGTACTATTGATTTTATGCAAATTTGTTTAAAGTTATCACTTAAACATGCTCCATGTATGAGGGAGTCGGAGTCGGGAGTCAGAGTCGGAGTCAGGGAAAATTGAAGAGTCGGAGTCGGGGCTTTGGCTTACCGACTCCACAGCCCTGCGGAATACATAACGGAATTCTTAGATAACCCAAACTTGAAAACAGAAGTTTGCTCAACATTACCTATAGGCTAAATATCGTCGCTCCCCTCCTTTCAGCCCCTTCAACATACAGTCCCATGTACATTTCACTATGTACAGACTATTTCAATGTACAGTCCCATGTAAATTACGGTACATCGCTCTCTAAATACAGCCTCCTCCAACATACAGTCCATGTACATAACATACATAACTCTATTAGGGCCCTTGCACATGACATACGGTCTGTAGGCGGGCCGTATATCCCGGAGCGGTATTGATCGTGCACACGGGAGTACACAACATCATAGATCATATGATTTTATGAGTGCAGGACAATAATCCCGCGGGCGGCCCTACTTGCACAGAATCTTTGTAATCTATGATGCTGTGTACTCCCGTGCATACGATCAATGCTGCTCCGGGACATATGGCCTGCTCACAGACTGCATGTCTCTGAGCGCATATGGTCGTGTGCAAGGGCCCTTAGGGATGAGCGAATTTCATATTTTGAAATTCGTGTTCGGGTTGAGGTAAAGTAGAATTGTGTTATGGATTCCGATATCACGGACTATAGCGTAATTCTATGACGGAATGCATAACGGAATGCCTTTAGAGACATTCTGTCATAATAGAAGTCTATGGCCTGCATAAAGGATCCGTTCTGTTTCTGTAATGCAGGGGAGTCCTCTTCTGTTCTGTCCCCCATAATACACCACATGCCTCTCCTCACAGATTTACATCCCATAAAGCCCCCCTCCTCATGTCCCCCAGAATACACCACATGCCCCTTCTTACAGATTTACACCCCATAAAGCCCCCCTCCTCATGTCCCCCAGAATACACCACATGCCCCCCTCACAGATTTACACCTCATAAAGCCCCCCTCATGTCCCCCAGAATACACCACATGCCCCCCTCATTGATTTACACCCCATAAACCCACCCCTCAGATCTGCCCCCTCATGGCCCCCAGAATACACCCACATCCGTAAACCCCTGTAATTGCACCAGTGCTCCACCTGCTCCCTCATATATGAGCTCCATATGCTGCCCCTTCATATATGAGCTCCATATGCTGTCCCTCACCTGCTCCTATGAAGCTCTGTGTCCTCCAGGACTGCAGCACATCCTTCCTCACTGGGCTGCTGGCCGCCACACACAGCCCCTCCTCCTTTCACAAGCTCCTGCAGTCGGGGTTCGTCAGCACTGCCTACTTTGGTCATGTGACCATGAAGGAGCATGTGACCAGTGACATCACAGACCTCCTTCTAGCCACTACACTCTAGCCTCTACCGGAGCTGAACCAGCAGAGGCAGCTAAAAGCGGGACATACCTCCCCGGCTCGGGACAGCTGCCGAAATCCAGGACTGTCCCGCTAGATCCGGGACGGTTGGGAGGTATGCAGCAGCCATCTTATGTCTGTGTGAGGAGCCACACTCTCACTTGTTTTCTGCTCCATGTTCAGTGTCTACAGCCTATTTCAAGCATAGTCAGTAAGGGCACTATCCATGTGTCATTATAATGTAATTCATTGTATGTTTGCTGCATTAGATAGCTCATTATCATAGCATCATTACCTCATGTTACTGTATGTATAGCAGATTATCTGTATCCTATGCACTGTACTATTGATATATGTAGTTTCACCTTTCCTGTCACAATCTACAACCAATAAAAGAGAAGGTTACAGCTTCACAGCCTTTTTCTTATGAAGACAGGGGGTTTAGCTACATGTCAGATTACACACCGTGCTAACGTGTATGAGGACAGTATAACTATTCCCAGTAATCCAACACCTAAGTGCTCTAGAGGATGTAGGATTAAATACATTTCACTATAGAAGTGTGTATATAAAAGAAAGGATGACTATAATAAAATAACAATAGCAGTAATAATATACTCACAGCTGCTAGTACCCAAAAAATGGAAACATATAAGTAAGGACTATACATTAAGGCATCAATGTGTAATGCAATAACCCCTCCAAACACAGCAGAAATCCCAACAACCATTTCAACGATCTGGAAAACATAAAAGAACAGGTAAAATCTGAACAGTAGTCAGACACCACTTATGCTGCTCATAAAATGGGGAAAATATACAAACTTCAATTTAATGTATAAATATGTGAACAAAATTGTGCATGTTTTATATAAGTGTTCCAGCTAAAATATATAATGTAGAAAAGTAGATTATAATTTTATTTTAATTGAAAGGATCAGTGGGAATCCAACACCCAGGACCCCCTGCCAGTCAGCTGTTTGAGAAGCCTTCTCACAGCTTTTCCTAGGCCATGTGACATCATGTTCATTGGTCACATGGCCTAGACGCAGACCAGCCCCATTAAAGTGAATGGGGCTGAGCGCAATACCATGCACAGCCACTATACAATGTACAATGCTGTGCTTGGTAAGCAGAGAGATGGCCGTGGCACTACTGCAAGCACCAATGCCTTCTCAAACAGCTGATCAGACCCCCAACGATCAGATACTGATGAACTATCCGGATGATAGGTCATCAGTAAAAAACACTCGGAAAACCCCTTTAAAACAATATTTAAACTGTGTGCTTTTTTATAACAAAATCAAGAACAGAAAATGTGTATTTTCCACCAATGAAAATTATTCAAAACATTTATAACAAATGTATCTTACAGAGTAGGACTTAATTGTTCGGGTAGGGAACTGGACATTGCGTAGACTGCTTGAACTTCCGCAGGCAGTACCCTAGGGAATATAAGGTATTTCAACATCACTATAAGTAGAACACATGATATCCAAATGTTATTAAAGAGGTCAGTCAAATGTGATTTTAGGATCACACCCAGATAGCCGCTCTGACACTGTCTGTGGTGACCAGTGATCAGACGGGAAGAAGATCACACCCCCTTCGGGTAGCTGTCCCACTGACAAACCAGTGACATATTTACAAACTAGGCAACAAAATTATTGGGTCTTGGCTCTCCGGTACAGGGAAGGGTGGGGCTAGAAAAAAATTGCAAAACTGAGCGGAACAGGGGAAATTCGGGCAAGTACTTGATTCAAATTTATTAACATTGTGACAGGTTCTTATTTGCCTCATTGTATTCTGTCTGCCATAACTTTTTTTTAAAGCTATGTTGCACTTTGATGTCTTATTCTTTTCGATGAATCCCCCTACTGTATGGAAGCATTTAATTTGTACAATAGTTTAGTATGGTGAAATGCAACAAAAAAACATATGTAATTCCGTCATTGTTTTTTTTTCTTTGAAATTTATATACAGGCCAAGTCATGTGTGAGGATGTACCCTATAATATATGTGCCTTGTATTTTTGCATTCTGATTTGATCTTTTTTCATCATTTAATTTGTCATCTGCCATGAGTATGTGCCTATTAGAGGATTGCAGATTCAAGTCCTACAGTCCTATACAACATATAAATTATCTACTACTCCTACTCCTTGAAAAAAAATTCCTTTCAAATCCACTTAATGAAAAAATTGTAAATTCTAAAATACATATTTAGACTTGTTATTTATCCCCCGTTTATACCACTAAAAATAAAACTTAAAGGGTTATCTGACTCTTTGTAACCCTGTATCCTCTGGATAGGTCATCAGCATCTGATCGGTGGGGGTCCAACACCCAGCAACCTAGCTGATCAGCTGTTTGAGAAAGCCCCGGTGTTCCTGTGAGTGCTTTGGCCTTCTCGCTGCTTAACTATTGGTAACGTGGCCTAGGTGCAGCTCAGCCCCATTCACATGACCGATGGTCATGATGTCACTGGCAGTGAAAAGGCTTCAGTGCTCACAACAGAGCTGGAGCTTTCTCAAGAAGCTGATCGGTGGGGGTCCCAGGTGTCCTACTCCCACCAAATAGATGCTGATGACCTATCCAGAGGACAACTGCAAAATAAAATTCCTGCAACACATCTGGCTATGTTGATCGATAAATTAAAAAAATAACATTAAGAAAGAAGGGTTCTCAAAATAAAAAAAAACACTTTTTTCCAAGAAAAATTGTTTTACTTTGCAAAAATAACATTATACTTTTAGTTCGAATTTACCATTTTCCTATAACACTCTGCCTCTGGTGCGAGTGGGAGATGATGGAAGCACACTCCATCTAACTACAAAATGCCACAGTCACTACTGACCACAGCATCTGTAGGGTTCTTAAAATGTAAAAACACTTTTTTTCTGTGAAAAAGTGTTTAATTTTGCAAAAATTACATACTTTTAGTTCAATTTTACCATTTTCCTATAACTCTCTGCCTCTGATGCGAGTGGGAGATGATGGAAGCCCACTCCATCTAACAACACAGATGCTGCAGTCTCTACTGACCACACCATCTGAGGGTTTAAACCTCTGGAATCAGCACCTTCTCCAATTCTGCTGCAGGCAGATGTCAGCTGAGTAACATCCACACATTTCCTTGCGACCTATGACATTGGCCTACTGTGCCCTGCCAAATAACAAACTTGAATGTTTTCTATAATAAAAAAAAGGTACTTACTCGTTTAACCAGGCAACAGTCTACACTTGATCGTGCAGAAACAATCACTGTTGTTGCCATAAAAATTTCCATGAGTATAAGAAGAATCAAATTGAAATTTATCTATAAAGAAAATCAACATTCAGTTAAGGCTACTTTCACACTAGCGTTAGCACGGATCCGGCACCTAAAGGGTGCCGACGGATCCGTGCTAACGCTATACATGTGTGGAGCCGGAGCAGCGCTCCGGCCCCACACATGACACACATTAAAACAACACACAGACTACATACAAACATACATACAAACATACAGACATACATACATACATACTCACATACTCCCGGGACGCCGGCAGAACGTCTTCACGCGCCTCCTGCGCGCAGTGATGACGATTCCCCACAGCGCCCTCTGCTGGGCGCAGTGGGGAAACGTCATCGCAGCGTGCAGGAGGCGCGTGAAGACGTTCTGCCGGCGTCCCGGGAGTATGTGAGTATGTATGTATGTCTGTATGTTTGTATGTATGTCTGTATGTTTGTTTGTATGTAGTCTGTGTGTATGTATGCCGGATCCGGAATGACCCCCCATTGGAAATCAATGGAGGACAGATCCGGATTACTGGTGTGTCCACACCAAACGGATCCGTCCCCATTGACTTCCATTGGGGGTCATTCCGGATCCGTCTTGGTGCGGATGCCTGGACCGGAGAGCAAACCGCAGCATGCTGCGGTTTGTTCTCCGGTCTGAAGACGGAACGGAATGCTTTCAGGAGCATTCCGTTGTCTTCAGTTCAGTTTTGTCCCCATTGACAATGAATGGGGACAAAACGGAAGCGTTTTTTTCCGGTATTGAGCCCCTTTGACGGAACTCAATACCGGAATTTAAAAACGCCAGTGTGAAAGTAGCCTTAGGCAAGTAAAAAGGATGAGACAATTACACAATTTATTAAGAGCTCTATTTAGATTAAGTAATCCCCTATCCACAGGGGGGTCGTGATCAGTGGGGGTCCCAGTGGCAAGACTCCCACCGATCTAATAGTTATCTCCTATCCTGTAGATAGTGGATAACTTAATCTAACTGGAATACCCCTTTAAGAGCCATTTAAAGAATAAGCCCTAGTTATAATTGCTGTATTGCATCACCCAACACACATCATTTGCAACAAGATTAAGGGGTTTTACTGTAGTAATTTTTTTGTAATTTTTTTTAATTACTATAATTCTTGCAAAAAATCATTACCCTCTATCCCTATATGTAGCCGCACAATAAACTTACTTTTCCAACAGTGGGTGATGGTTATAAATCTAATTGCTACTTACATTTATCGCTGTTTGGATTAATTGCAAGTTTACATCCAAACCATATAAGACTGGTTGTAGTGATTGAAAATGTGGATACAAATAAAATCTGATAATGCGAGATCTAAAAGAAAAAACATAATATCGTTTTTAAATCTATTAAAATAGAAAAACTTTAATAGCAGGATCTACATCACATGACACAAGCAAGATAAGTACTGTATTTTCATTAGGGTTATAGTGTTGTCCCAGGCTCTCCTTGTCAATCAAAGAGAAGGGGGGAGTCTACAGAGGACAGAGGTGTTGAGCTATTGGTGCTCCTAATCCTACGGCCTGGCCCCTCGGTGCTCCAAAGAGGAAATTTGAATGAATATAAAAAAATTCTATATATCTCGGTAACTATTCACCCTAAAGAAAAAAGAAATCTATAATTTGACTGGGCATGATCAACTCTACCAGGCAATATGCCTGGTTTAATAGGGTTGATTGTGCTGACAAATGCCCTTTAAGTGTACTGCTACATGAGAGATAAACCGTCATCTTCTTTGCTGATACTGTGATATGTTGCAGATTTTCCACCCACAAAATCCAGTTAGAAAATTTGCAGCATATTTAACCTGTGTGAGCAAACCCTTACATTCCGCTCATCATACACCAGGTAAATAGGAACACACACTGATACAGGTGCCTTTTATCAGTCATGTCTGCCACAAAATCTTGACATATATGGTCTGCATCAGGCATATTCACACCCACCGATAAGATTATGCATAGATTAAAGGGAACTTGTCATCATGTCAATGCAGTGCAAGCAGCATATTATAGCAGGTTCCCTTTAATTATAAGCAAAATACAGGCTGAATGTCTTCTGTTCTCAAGCATAGTTCACTGTTCATAAAAAGGTTGCCTGGTTTAAAAATACATTTTTTCATTATGAAATTCTATAGGAACAGCAATCAACATGAACCAGCAAACTGACAAAGTTAAAGGGAGTCAGTCACCTCATTTTCACCTATATAACTAACAGCAGTGCCCCACAGAAGATTGCATACACATCCCAGACATGCCTCTGTGCACTGTGTCTGTATTACATGTCCAGGAAAAGCACTTTTATTCTGCAGGAAAACAGCTCCCAAGTGCCTGGCTGAAAGTGAAACTAAAAACAGCTTTCTCTCCCGACTTGATTTCTAACAGCTATATCTTTTGATATACTGGATATAATGCTGTGATTTTGGTATCATTTTAAAGATTAGAATGCCAGCTTTCACAGAAGGTCAGAACAGGTCAGGTCATTTTTCTATCTGCTACCAATCCCAAGATATGAGCAGCTAAAGCAGCCCTCCCCTCTTCAGTCTGGTTTGCTCTGGGCACTTGCAGCAGCAGAGCTGGGCACTTGGGAGCTGTTTTCCTGCAGAATAAAAGTGCTTTTTCTGGACATCGAATACAGACACACAGTACACACAGGTATGTATGGGATGTGTATGCAATCGTCTGTGGGGCACTGCTGTTAACTATATAGGTGAAAATGAGGTGACAGACTCCCTTTAAAGGGATTGTCCAGAATTTAACAAGTGATGGCCTATGAGGAGAGGCCATCAATGTCTGATCAGCGGTGGTCTGACACCCTGCACCCCTGCTGCTCAGCTGTCCTACAGTAGCTTCGATGTTGGTGCCAGAACTGTACATCTTCATCCACTGTGTAGTGAATGGAAGCAGCATTGAAGTAACCAGCTCCGTTTTCTACCCAATGGACAAAGCTCTGTAGTTCTGGCGCCGTAGCTACTCTGAACCAGCCAATTGGCAGGGATGCGGGTTGTTAGACCCACGCTGATCTATCTTGATTACAGGCCATCACTTGTAAAATCCTGGACAATCCCCTAAAGATAGGACTACCCCTTTAAACTATAAATTCAGAAAAAAAGGCTAAGACATGTATGACATTACTTACAACATTATCCTTATTCTTCAGCACTGCAAAATTTACAACAGCCGCAGGTAGACACTGTAATTAAAAATCCAATGAAAACCTATTAGCAAATAACTTAATCATGGATTTGATTATGCTCATAAAGCCTAAATTACAACAAGCTGCCAAGTAGAATGAGAAAAGTAACTTGAAGACCCTGGTTTACTAAGTGTTCTTTGTGCTATAGAGTATATTTATAACATGGTATGACCACAGAAATAAAAACCCTTACATACTTGTTCTTCGGGGCTCTAGAAAAGCTAGATAACAACCCACGTGTTCTCATAGTTTTTTCTTCAGCCAAAACAAGGAGTAGATCTTAGAAGAACAACTATAAAGGAAGAACGTCTGCTTCTCCTCTTTCCTGGATCCAATCCAAGTTTTAGCTTAAGTTTTTATTCTAGAGAGCTGCCAATTATGTCCAGTGACGAGAGGAGCAGTTTCTTGGGAAAACAAAGCCATAGGATAATGTAACATCACTGACAGACTTCGGCCTCATTTGCCACAAAATTGCGGTCCACATTGTTGCAATTTCCATTAACAGAAATTACTATTCTTTTCCACAATACAGACAAGAATTTGACATGATAATTTACGGATGCAGACAGCATATGGATAATATTTGCGTGCTGTATGGTTTATTTTTTTGGGCTGACCCGTAATAGGTCCGTGTGCAATTCGCAAAGAATGGGGATCGGACATGGATACAAAATATGGTGTTATGCAAGAGACCTTAGGGAAGCAGAAGGTTTGCAAATGGCAAATGATGTTTAATGTGGGTAAATGTACGTTCTACAATTATGTATTAAAGAGGACACGTCACTATAAAAATGCAGTACAATCTGCAGGCAGCATGTTATAGGGCAGGAGGAGCTGAGCAGGTTGATATATAGTTGTATGATAAAAGGATGCAATTTATACATTTATATGTCTGCTTTTTCTGAGCTTAGGACCGCCTCTAGGTACAGGTATCAGAGATTGACAGCTATCTTAAACTGTTTTTTATTATTATTTATAGATTTTATTGTTTTAGTAGCCATATAAGCCCCTGAAGTCTAGGCCTTCCTGAAGCGCTATTCACCACAGTGCATACAGAATCTGTATACTCCAGCGAACGCTGTACAGGCAAGAGCACACAAAGCTACTCCCGCCTGTGCCCTGCATCAATATGCTATGCCAGGCTTTAGCACAGCGAAGACAGGCAGCAGCTCTTCAAAGCACATTGCTGATTCTGCCTGTCCTCGCTCCGCAGAAAGCTCTGCCTAGAACATTGGTGCAGGATACCCTGTGCTGATGTGCTATGCTAAGCTTTCGGGGAGCGGGGCGAGGACAGGCAGGAGACGCAAAAGCCAATGCAGAGCTGCTGCCTGTCTTTGCTATGCTAAAGTCTGGCATAGCATATTGATGCAGAGTACCCTGGACCGATGTTCTACAGCATGGCACAGGCGGGAGCAGCCTCAACTACGCCCACATTCACAGAACCTCTGTGGTCAGTTCTCCAAGATGTATGGAATAACCTCCCTGCTGAGTTCCTTCAAAAACTGTGTGCAAACCTGTGTTCTCTACCTAGAAGAACTGATGCTGTTTGAAGGCAAAAGGTTGTTGATTGATAGAAATAATTAACACTGTCCATGGAGGACAGATGGCTAAAGGTGCCCACATTTAATAGGTGCCAGCCAACAGTTATCTCTCCAGAGTCCCCTATACTTGGTTTGGCCAAGCTCATATGCTTTTTCAATAGGGAGAAAGAAGAAAGCCAGACAGACCTTTGGCAGTGGTTTAACTTCCGGGAGAACAAAAGGATCAAGATTCAGAATTTACCATGTCCGATCCTTCTTGCCCCTGAAATTATCTGTCACCATGTATGGAGAGTGATTAAAATAGTGATGCATCTAAATATAATAGGATCCATGTAGTCTAGAAGACAGACCGACTATCAGTCATACTAATACCTTACTGATTTCAACTTTAAGGCCCCTTTCACACGAGCATGACAGATTAGGTCCGGATGCGTTCAGGGAAACTCGCACTATTTTACAAGCAAGTTCAGTCAGTTTTGTCTGTGATTGCATTTAGTTGTTCAGTTTTTTCCGCGCGGGTGCAATGCGTTTTGATAAAAAACTGAAGGTTTACAAACAACATCTTCTAACAATCATCAGTGAAAAACGCATTGTATCCGCACTTGTTTCAGGATGTAATGCGTTTTTCACTGAAGCCCCATTCACTTTTATGGGACCAGGGCGTGAAAAATATAGAACATGCTGCAATTTTCACGCAGCGCAGAAGTGATGCATGAAGAAAATGCTCATGTAGACAGCACCATTGAAATGAATGGGTCAGGATTCAGTGTGGGTGCTATGCGTTCACGTCCCGCATTGAACCCGCGTGGAAAACTCACTCATGTGAAAGGGGCATAATACGTCCGTATTACAGATCTATATTACAGATAACAATGCGCTTGTGTGAATCTGGCCTTATAGCGCTAGAATCATGGTGTTACAATATAGTGCTAGTCAGCTTGACATCTGTAGTGGTAAAAATGATGGAGACTCTTCTAAAAAAGAAGATAATTGACCATCTAACAACAAACAACTTGATGGACCCAAACCAGCATGGCTTTACTGAGGGCCGATCATGTCAGACTAATCTCATTGATTTCTGTAACTAAAGTGCTGGATGAAGGTGGTGCTGTGGATATCGCCTACCTGGATTTCAGTAAAGCTTTCGATATGGGTCCCCATAAAGAGCTGATAGAGAAGTTATCAAAAATTGGACTTAACCCCTGGATAGTTCAGTGGATCTGCAGTTGGCTGAAGGACAGATACCAGAGGGTTGTTGTTAATGGAGTGTATTCTGAGCAGCGGCTGGTTACAAGTGGGGTGCCACAAGGATCTGTTCTGGGTCCTGTTCTGTTTAACATGTTTGTAAGTGACATAAGGGACAGCTTGGTAGGGAAGGTTTGCTTGTTTGCTGATGACACAAAAGTGTGTAATAGGGTTGATGTTCCAGAAGGTGTCGGTAATATGGAGAATGATTTATCTTTATTAGATAAGTGGTCAAAACAATGGAAACTGCAGTTCAATGTTTCCAAATGTAAAATAATGCACTTGGGGGGAAGAAATCCTCTATCTGAGTATCGTATTGGCAGTTCTGTGCTAACAAAGACCTCAGAAGAGAAGGATTTGGGGGTAGTCATCTCTGACAGCCTCAAAATGAGTAACCAATGCAGCCAGGCGGTAGGGAAAGCAAATCGTATGCTTGGCTGCATAGCTAGAGGTATAACAAGCAGAAAGAGGGAGATTGTGATCCCTCTGTATAGAGCTCTAGTGAGACCACATCTGGAATACTGTGTCCAATTCTGGAGACCTCACCTGCAAAAGGATATTGCTAAAATAGAACAGGTCCAAAGAAGAGCTACAAAAATGGTGGAAGGTCTAAAGCATAGAACTTATCAAGAAAGACTCAGAGTTCTTAATATGTATAGTTTGGAGGAAAGAAGAGAAAGGGGGGACATGATTGAAACCTTTAAATATGTTAAAGGAATGAATAAAGTTCAGGAGGGAAGGGTTATTAATAAGAAACTGAACACAAGAACAAGGGGGCACAATCTGAGGTTAGTTGGGGGAAAAATCAAGAACAACATTAGAAAATATTATTTCACTGAAAGAGTAGTAGAAGCTTGGAACAAACTTCCAGCAGAGGTGGTTGATAAATCCACAGTAACTGAATTTAAACATGCCTGGGTAATCTATCCTAAGATAACAATAAAGGAATAATAAAAGGGCAGACTAGATGGACCAGGTGGTCTTTTTCTGCCGTCAATCTTCTATGTTTCTATGTGCTATAAGTCTGCTCCACATCAGTAATACTTACAGACCCTGCTGCACACCTCAAATAGTCCATTTCTGAAGGGAATAGATTTCCTAGGTAAAGTGAAAATCCGGATGTAGCAAGCAGACAACTCTGCAACAAAACAGCAATGCAAAATATTGATGAGTGCGGAGTAGTGATACCGCCATGCTTTTATTTTCTGTTAAGCTGTCGCGGGAAATGTTTGCCTTGTTTGGAAATATGACAATAGCACATGTAAAAATCATAATCTGTGTTTTTTGCATTCAGTTTCCTAGAAGAAAGCTACAGTTTGTCCCCAAAAATATATTATAAATATTCAGGTATATAAAAAAATAATGCTTAATTTGTTTAAAGCTTAGTGACACTTTAAGTTATGTGTTTTTCCACTCAACATTTCTTGCTGCTTTTTTGCTGCTTGCATTTTAAAGTAGCTGCCAGATGTTACATAGCAGAAATGATATAAAAAATACTTTTAGCTATGTAACATTTGGCTGCTACTGTAAAATGCAAGTGGCAAAAAAGCAGCGAAAAATGCTGTGTAAGAAAACACAAAACTATAAATTGTCTGAGCAGTCAACAAATTTTGCATTAATCAATAGTACAGTGTGTGTTCACTATTTCTGGCCACTATATGACTTGTGCCTGTCATTTATTTTATAGCATTTGTCCTGCATAGTGAATGGCTGGGCCTCCTCGGCTTCGGTCCATGGCAAACTGGGAAGCCTCTGTAAGCTTTCCGCCTGCTATAGCAACCATTGGCACCCAGCGATCACATTGCGGGGAGCAGATGGAGTCAGACAGGGAGCCTCTTCCCTCTGTAAACTCCTTAGATGCCACTGTCAACACTGAGCGCAGCATCTAATGGGTTAATCCGCCATGGATCTGAGTTTTCAGCATTGCCAGTGGATACAGCAGGAGCCTGGCTGTCAGTAAAAGCCAAGCCCCTGTCCTTATCTGACAAGCACATCATCTGTGCTCACCCGATCAGAGTGCCATACATGTATAGCACATTGCGTGAAATGTTTGCTGCGCTGTACATATATGGCTCTTATCCACAAGGGGTTAAGGCTCAAAATAGGTGGCTCATTAAAGGGTTAAATAAGCCCATTAAAAAGTTATTCTTTTTAATTTAATGTGTTATGTTTCCCCCATAAGGTAATACAGTAGCTATGTGGGACACAGGGATAAATAACTCAATATTCTAATTATATTAAAGGGGTTCTGTAGTTGTTTAAAACTGATTATCTATCCTCTATCAGCTGTTTGAGAAGGCAGCGGCGCTCCAGGAGCGCTGCGGCCTTCTCTGTGTCTTCCTCAGGCCCAGTGACGTCACGACTACTATCACTGGCCTGGGCGGAGCTAAGCTCCATTCATGTGAACAGAGCTTAGCCCCGCCCAGGCCAGTGATAGTAGTCGTGACGTCACTGGGCCTGAGGTAAACACAGAGAAGGCCGCGGCGCTCCTGCAGCGCCGCTGCCTTCTCAAACAGCTGATCGGCAGGGGTCCTGGGTGTCGGACTCCCGCCGATCAGATGCTGATGATCTATCCAGAGGATAGATCCAGGGCTGTGGAGTCGGAGTCGTGGAGTCGGTCACCATTTTGGTGGAGTCGGAGTCGGTATAAAATGGACCGACCCGACTCCTAAAATATATAATGAATTAGTACATTTAGTTCAGTGCTGAATATATTTTTATAAGAATTTGTGAAAATGATGAAATGTCCTATAAATGTCTGTTCTATTCCTGATCTAAGGATTTAGGCTTTCAGTTGAGATGACTGTGTGCTGCCCTTTATGTCCAGTGCATGTTCTCTCTGCTTTATGTTTCCTCTGAGCTCATGTTTGGAGAGGTTAGCTGCTCTCATGGCTTCTATCTGCTGATGTAAAACACCTAGAGCCTTATGTATGAAAACTGTCTAGGTGTAGAAGTTTCTTTGTTGCCCATAGCAACCAATCAGAGCTCCCCTTTCATTTCATATAGTGCTCTGGAGAAATGAAAGGGGAGCTCTGATTGGTTGCTATGGGCAACAAAAAAAGTCTCAGACCTAGACAGTTTTCATACATCAGGCCCAGAGGCGTAGCTACTGGGGGGAGAGGGGGGGCAGGGGAGGCAATGCTCTGGGCCCAATACCTCTGGGGGGGCCCAGCAGGGATGGCCTTAGTACAATCAGGCGAATACAAGTGAGCGCTTCCATTATGGAGTCTGATGGGGGCACATTAAGCCGATCTGAGGTCTGATGGGGGCACATTCTGCTGATCTGAGGTCTGATGGGGGTACATTCTGCTGATCTGAGGTCTGATGGGGACACATTCTGCTGATCTGAGGTCTGATGGGCGTACATTCTGCTGATCTGAGGTCTGATGGGGGAACATTCTGCTGATCTGAGGTCTGATGGGGGCACATTAAGCCGATCTGAGGTCTGATGGGGGCACATTAAGCCGATCTGAGGTCTGATGGGGGCACATTAAGCCTATCTGAGGTCTGATGGGGGAACATTCTGCTGATCTGAGGTCTGATGGGGGCACATTCTGCTGATCTGAGGTCTGATGGGGGTACATTCTGCTGATCTGAGGTCTGATGGGGACACATTCTGCTGATCTGAGGTCTGATGGGGGCACATTCTATTGATCTGAGGTCTGATGGGGGTACATTCTGCTGATCTGAGTCTGATGGGCCATTCTGATCTGAGTCTGATGGGGCACATTCTGCTGATCTGAGGTCTGATGGGGCACATTAAGCCTATCTGAGGTCTGATGGGGGAACATTCTGCTGATCTGAGGTCTGATGGGGGCACATTCTATTGATCTGAGGTCTGATGGGGGTACATTCTATTGATCTGAGGTCTGATGGGGGTACATTCTGCTGATCTGAGGTCTGATGGGGGCACATTCTGCTGATCTGAGGTCTGATGGGGGCACATTAAGCCTATCTGAGGTCTGATGGGGGAACATTCTGCTGATCTGAGGTCTGATGGGGGCACATTCTATTGATCTGAGGTCTGATGGGGGTACATTCTGCTGATCTGAGGTCTGATGGGGGCACATTCAGCTGATCTGAGGTCTGATGGGAGCACATTCTGCTGATCTGAGGTCTGATGGGGGCACAATACGCTGATCTGAGGTGTGATGGGGCACAATACGCTGATCTGAGGTCTGATGGGGGCACATTAAGCCGATCTGAGGTCTGATGGGCGCAAGGGACTGTTAGTTTAGTGATGTAAAAGCTGGGGACAGATTTCCTTTAACATAGGAGTCCCCTTTTTTACTCCTATTAATCCTATATTTTACTGCATTATGTGGTAGAGTATTTAGAGTAGGGTATGTAGAAAGTCTATTGTACTGTACTTAACAGCATAGATGATCTAGCAGTTTATATAGTCATCTTGCTAATACAGTATTATAACAACTAGTAGTATGTGCCTGTGAAGTTGGAAACGTGCGTTTGGGAAGCCAATAAGTGGGGGGCCCACTCAAGTATGTTTCGCCCCCCATGTGCTGAACCTCTAGCTACGCCTCTGATTAGGCCCTAAGTGAGCTGTACCCAGAGAAGCCTAATAGATTACAAACTGTTTTTGTCATGACTTATCTGTACTATTGATTTTATGCAAATTTGTTTAAAGTTATCACTTAAACATGCTCCATGTATGAGGGAGTAGGAGTCGGAGTTGGGAGTCGGAGTCGGGGCTTTGGCTTACCGACTCCACAGCCCTGGATAGATCATCAGTTTTAAACAACTGCAGAACCCCTTTAAAGCAAAAAATGCTGCTCTCCAGTGTAATTTACATCTTTTTAGCTTCTTTAGTCACCCCTCTACAGCTCTGGTCTCTTCACTTTCTGTGAGTGAGCAGCAGCTCATCCTATGTGATCAAGCACTTGCATTTCCCAGGAATGCACTGCAGTCAGCTTGTTAACCCTCCAGCTGCTGAAGTTCAGTTCAACTGTCTTCCTCCCCTGCAAAGAAAATATTCCCCACACATAGTCCCAGTCATTCCACTAATAAAAAGCACTTTGGTATACAATATACCCCCATTTCCTTCTCCACTGTCTAGGAAGACATAGCCGTACATTACTATGAATAAAGGAATGAAAGGTGTCTGGTATGTTGTGAATGATTCATTGTGAGATCTCTAAGCAAACACAGAAAGAGAGCAGGAAAGCTTCCAGACACGTGGGTCCATCAATGAATCCACGCAGGTGGACAAGAATTTTAGCCACAGGGGAAACAGCGGGTGCTTCTATCAGAGTGCCCTATTCCTTGCACACTTTCATGGGCTAAGTTTCAAGTTGTTGTGTTTAGTTGTCATGCATTCTGAATGGAAAGAGCTTCATTCACGATGTATCAGGACATCTTCCCTTCTGGCAGCATTCTGTTTTGTGACATGACAGAAAACCGGTCATAAAAACTGAAAAGGGATCCAGCACTGAAAACAATGTAAGTCAATGGTGACGGACCCTGTTTTTTAGGAGCCTAAAAATATGGATCGGTCACCCATTGATTTTCAATGTATTTAGTGACGGATCCGTTTTTTTCCGGTTTGATTTCACACAACCGCATCCCAACAGAACAGATGCATCCTGATCTGCAAAATCAAAACAGATCCGTTTAATTCCAGTATTGTGATCCTCTGCCGGATCTCAATACTGGAATTTACAAAGCAAGTCTGAAAGTAGCCTTAAACAGACAACACATAAAAAAAGAAAAAGGATTTGAAAATAATTTGGCCACAAACCTGTGGCTTCACACAACATGACAAGCACGCTGTGGATTTGAGATTTGCAGCATGCTCATATGTATTTCCGTGCAGATTTGATTTGTTCTGTGCAACTGGACTTTTAAAAATCTCATCCACAGCCATTGCACAAAAAACTGCCACAGATCTGCCGTGAAGAATCCACACCAATTCCAACAAAATGTGACCCACTATGACTGCTGACAGAGTATATCTGCCTCCATAACCTCTAATTTATTTCACATTTCTCCAAATTACCAGATATATAGGTGAATAGTTTCAGCAGAAGTCCTTAAAAGCTGTTCTGCTAAAGGTTCAGCTGCCGGTTTATGACTAGGAAACCAGTTGAAAAATGATGATGCATTGCCTATAGAGCAATATGAATACCTACCCCAATCAGCAGAGAGAACATCCAGGTTTTATACTTCACACATGGGTGTACACCATCTGATGAGTGCGGATCTGTATTGTACTTTCCATCTTCTTGCACCCCAAGCTCTAAAGTAGCCATCCTGTCATAACCATATTCTTCACCGTATCGCTCGTCTTTGGTCATACCGACCTAAATGAAAGAAACAGAAGTCATTTACGAGCTGGACAAATGTCACTAACTCTAAACACACAGCCCCAAGGACCAGCACTGGCTGCATAACTTAGGAAGGACACAAACAATTCATGGTCTATGAGAACAGTTGTATGCTGGCAACAAACAGAAAAAAAACTACTGCAGATCACAAATAAAACATACACAAGCGTAATCATATCAGAGATTTTTGTCACCCTAAAATCAAGAGATGTGGGGGTCACTATTTGTGATAGATTTTATACAAGCAGAAGTGAGATAAAGTAGATGTAAGAGCAAGGTGAATATTGGTCTTCATAAAAATTAAAAAATCTAAAAAAATCCTTCTACATATTGCCAAACTGAACAGATACAGATACGTACCTAACTCTGGATGTTTGTCAGACTGAAATAGTACGGCATGCAGCCTGGGTGTAGTCTCAGAGACTCATGGTGTGTTTGAAAAGTTTGCTCTAATGCTCTTCTGTGAGACAGCATCTATTCACATGTAGACAAAAGCAGCAAAGAACTGTACTTGGGCCAGAGAACACAAATGCCTCTTGAATTTTAATGAGGAAAGAAGCAGGAAAATGGCTGGTTGAGGTTATTAATCTTCTTCCAAACTGTTCAGTGAAAAGGATATTACGCCGATGTTCTGTGCTGCAGAAATAATGTGTCTGCCATGCAAAGGCTCTTTCACCTGGACAGAGGAAAATACTATTACTGCTAGAATCAGTCTTAGGCCTCATGCACATGACTGTGTCCGTTTTGCGGTCTGCAAAACACGAATACCATCCAAGTGCATTCCCGCAGAACGGATCGTCCAACCCTCAATAGAGCAGTCCTATCCTTGGCCATGATACAGACAAGAATAGGACATGTTCTATTTTTTTGGTGGGGCCACGGTACGGATGTGATGATGCGGACAGCACATGTGAGGCCTTAAAGGGGTTGTCCAGCTGTTAATTCTGATGACCTATCGTGAGGATAGGTCATCAGCATGTGATCTTGGGGGTCCGACACCCCCGCTGATCAGCTATTCATTACACTGCACTTCGTCTCGGATTTGCAGTTATACAAGTACCCTGCTGCATTCAATTGACTGGAGCAAGTGCTTGTAATTACACTATGCCACTGCTCCACAGGAGACGAAGCATAGTGTGAAGACCAGGAAGCAACACTTGCATGGATCACTGCCTCCTTGTCTCACAGCTGATCGGCGGGGATTTCGGGTTTCGAATCACCACCGACCAGATATTGATGACCTATCCTGATAATGGGTCATCAATATTAATGGCTGGACAACCCCTTGGTATTTTGCACTAGACAGATTAAAGGGGTTATTAAAGATGAAGAAGCAGCGCTCGCATGGAGCATGCTGGGTGTTGGACCCCCACGGATCTGATACAGATGACCTATCCGGATGATAGGTCATCAATATTAAAGGGGTTTTCTGAGTTATATATATTGATGACCTATCCTCAGGATAGGTCATCAATATCGGATCGGCGGGGGTCAGACACTCGGCACCCCCGCCGATCAGCTGTTTGAAGAGGAGGTCTGGATCCATCGGGTGAGGAGGACGGATCCGGCTGCCTGCGCCCATGCGAGCGCAGGGGAGCCGAGCGCTACAGTGCTCGTTACAAGCACGTTCGCTCATCTCTAATGGTGATCTTTTCACTGCCTGGCCATTCAATTTTTCATTGCCAGCCCGTTTCATAGATAGAGATCTGCTGACAGATGCCCTTCAAAATGACCTTGCATAAATGAACTGTGTTATCAACACAGAAAGTTGCAACAACTACTAGAAGCATTTCCTGTGTTGCACAGCTATTGTGATGAACACAGGACTTTGAACTTTTGAACTTTCTGTGTTGATAATTTTGGAATCAAAGAGATATTGCAAATCTGAATGCAGCAATCAATTTCTGAGAAAATCTTGGTCTTCTTTGATATGCCACATAATCATCTTCCCATTGGAAACATTTGCTCTTGATCCAATATGGCGGCTTTCAAGATGACAGTCATGTTCCAGACATAGCCTAAAATATAGGACCCCTCACTCATTACTTGCTAGGGTATTCAGATATTTCATTTTTGATTTCTTAAATAAAAGGGCGTCGAGGGACTTTTGACTCACCCTGTATTTATTTTACTTCCTTACATGACGCCAATGTATTCTGTAGGGTCTATGGCTAGTATGCCCCTGAAGCAATCAAGCTGAAGATCCAACGTGGACATCTGTACCATTGTATGTGTTTATTACTCCTATAATCAGAGTCCCCATGCATAATGATTGATGGTACCAATTTTGCTCATATGGATTACACTTGTACAGATCTCCTCATGAAACTGGACACCTCCAACACTGACCAGGGGCGTAACGAAGCGGAAAGTTGTTGCAACTTTCCGCTTTTTAAAAAAGATGTAGAAGTGCACTGCGCACATCCCCATACATACAGCCTTTCTGCGCTGCGCCATTATGATTAATGCCAGTGAGACCTAGTCACGGGTCTCGCAGGAAGACGTGATAACGCAGCGCCACAGAGAATGTGTTCGCAACTGGCTGACAGACGGGATGATCGAACGCAGAGCAGAGGTAAGTTTTTTTAGGTATGCAGACGCTGCGCACCATAGTGGGGGCACCCGGCACCACCAATTAAACTTAGAAAGGGCCGGGGGTGGGCCCACAACGGCCATATGGGCCACAAAAAAAAATAAAATCTATACAGAGTGAGAGAGGGCAGGGGAACCAATCATTAAATTATTTAAAGGGAGCTAAAGGAAATATATACAGTCTGAGGGAGTGGGGGGTGTCAAATGAAATATATACAGTCTGAGGGAGTCGGGGGGCAAATACTGTAAAATATATGCAGTCTGAGGGAGGGGGGAGCCAAATGAAATATATACAGAGTGAGTCGGGGCCAAATGAAATATATTCAGGGGGCGGGGGAAACGGTGGCGGGGTAACGGGTGGGGGGGGCACCAATCCAAAGTTTGCCCTGGGGCCCGTACAATTCTAGTTACACCACTGCCTAGGAGCCTTTTTCATGCATTGAAGCATGCTTGAAAAATGCCCCTAGGGCCGAAACGTAGCATCTGGAATAAAGCTTCACTTAAGGATGTGCTGCCTCCACCCGACTTTTTTCCTACTCCCGATCTTCTGATCTTAGTGGGGGAACTCACCACTCCCCCCGGAGACGTACACCCACTACTAACTAGATCTGGCGTGCTGTACTGCCTTTTCTTTTTCAAATTTGTGGTGATTCCCTTGCTGTCGTCTGGTCCATAGTTTTCTAGTCCCTCCTGTACTTCATTCTAATTGCTCCTGACAATTACTGTCTCTGCTTCTTCTTAGGATGATGAAAGGATCCAAATTGTGAAAGGATCCATGACCATCTGGTGAGCATGCTCTACACGCATCTATACACCTATACATACTCACATACCTACACAGGGCACCTACCATTATATCCATATATTGTAACTACAAACCTTGGAAAGTTTATCCCAAGTCTTTAAAGGGGTATTCTGGTTACCATAAATATAACTTATGTTTTAGACTAACTCATCATCAATCAATACCTAATATAATGTCTATTTCACATATTTACCGTTTAGTAGTTATAAAGTACTTTTCTTCTTCTGCTAACCACTGTGTTTTCTCATAAGTTACCATGGCATCGACCTCTAGTTCTGAGCCTTTGTCAGGTCGAGCATGCTCAGTGTGTTGCTATCAATTCTCTAGCTAAATGTCAGTGTGCTGATGATTACTGAGTAGAGGGGGTG
Organism: Rhinella marina; assembly: GCA_900303285.1. Classification (NCBI taxonomy): domain Eukaryota; kingdom Metazoa; phylum Chordata; class Amphibia; order Anura; family Bufonidae; genus Rhinella; species Rhinella marina. The sequence continues at coordinate 98,847 of ONZH01019913.1, forward strand.
TCTGGACTGGAATGTCAGGCAGCCAATCAGTAATCATCATAATCATCAACACTCATAAACAAGCAGAAACTCACAGCAGGAAAGCTAGGAATTGTAGTTTTGTGAGGGAAGACCAGGAGCCATGATACTCTCAGTGTGTTACAGGCTCACACAGGAGATAGACAAATGGATTACAAGTAGAGATGAGCGAACATGCTCGTAACGAGCACTGTAGCGCTCGGCTCCCCGGCGCTCTCATGGGCGCAGGCAGCCGCTTCCATCCTCCTCACCCGACGGAAGCGGATGCCTGCGCCAATGCGAGTGCAGGGGAGCCGAGCGCTACAGTGCTCGTTACAAGCATGTTCGCTCATCTCTAATTACAAGGTAAACTGAAGCTCTGGTTATATGTATATTTATGGGTTCTGGTTGGGTCACAGCTTGCAGCCTTAATGCAGTTTATCAAAAATTAAGTTACGTGACCGTAATACCCCTTTAAGTCTGATTTTGGTTGACAACTAATATGGTCTCTATTATGGCTCACATATTTGCAAAACTTCTACTATATCTTATAGTAAAGATACATTTTGGGCCTTTACTAGAAATTTACACTTTCATATCTCAGGTAGAAATGTAATCAGGATAAGTTGTCATGTTAGAATAGTCGTTGTTTATCACCACTGTGGGTAAAACTAACAGTTTTCTCTTATGTATTTGCAGGATCAGCCTGTGCCTACTGTCCGCAGCTTTGTGTCTCCTGATCCACGGCTTGCCTACAACATCTTCCATTTACGTGAAACTGCCGTTTCATTTTTTATACTGTAATTGTATAGTATACCCTACAGTATATGTGCCTTTGTGTTTTAAAATTTAATCATTTTCTGTTTCACATGCTAAAAACTGTGAGAAATTTACCAGTGTGCAGGGCTCTTCTTACACCGTTGCCATGTGCAGGCCGTCTTCTCTATCTGATAAACAGGAGACGGGTGAGCTCTGGGGGGAGGAGCTCAGCCCTAGATGTGCATTCACAGTGTAGTAGGACACTGGCTCCTCCTCCCAGCCTTCATGCCTGCACGAAGTATGTGATACCTGCCCATCACAGCTGATAAGGTATTGCATATAACAGCCCAAGTAACTATTTATATTCCTTTAGCCCCAACTCCCTTATTGCCACCTCTTCTGCCCCATGTTTCTCCTTCTCTTTCCCCCATTCCCTGCCAGCATATAGTATACACTTGGGGTAGCTGGAGGGAATCGGCAACGCTTGTCTCCCTTCACAGCTGCACAATCTGACAGTGTAGATCGCGCTGCTGTGAAGGGAGACAAGTACAGATCAGCTCCAACACAGCTCTCCCCTGACAGTGTAGATCGCGCTGCTGAAGGGGGAGAGCTGTGTTGGAGCTTGGTAGGAGGAACTAGGTAAGTATTTGATAGTGTGACTAAAGTCTAGGGGGCACCTGGCAACAAAAATATAGTCTTGGGGGCACCTGGCTACAAAAAGATAGTCTAGGGGGCACTGGCTGCAAAAATATGATTAAGGGGGCACATGGCAGAAACAAATATTGTATAGGGGGCACCAGACTACAAAACTGCTATATAGGGAGCACTGCCTGCAAAAATACTGTATAGGAGGCACCAGGCTGCAGAACTATTATATAGGGGGCACTAGCTCTGGGATAGTGGGGAAGTTAGCTGCATTCTAATTGGTGAGGAGAGCAAGGGCTTATGGGAAATAAGGGATAAGGGAAATACAGGATGGCCTCAAGGACAGGGCAAACATCACCACAGGAAGTGCAGCAGTGGCCATCTTAGGAACATGCTGAAATAGAGGCACAGAGAAATAGGGTTGCTAATGGCTGAATACAGACATCAGAAAGGTAAAATTAACTGAAAAATACAGATTCGTGAATATCTGCCCTTCAGCATCACATATGTTAGGAATTTCATTTTTGGTACTGAAACGGCAGTTACGCTTTAAGCTGCTGGTTTTCCATCACGTTGTGCCCCAGACCTTTGCTTGAGATCCTCTAATATCAGGCTGGCATCAGACATCACCAGCTCTTGAAGATCTTCTACGCTCACTACGCTCCAGTGAGTTCAGGAAAAATAGCCACATATGGTGTAGTCCTTGGGCGGACAACAGTGATTTTACCAGAGTAGCTGTTATCCCTGAACTCACTGATTTCTTGTAACATCAGGCCTGGCAAGTAACACACATTATGTACGCATTAACACTACACACACATAGACAGATACAAGTATAAACATACAGAGACAAGTGCAGTATAGACACAGACACAAGTAGAGACACACACACATGATACATATCATATATCCATAGAAACACATATAGGTAGGACAAATTGATTTTTTTTTTTTTAAAAGCCCGAGGAGCGTGCTTACAAAAACCAAGTGCAACAAAATCGTGCAGCGTGCCATACAAAAACGTGCCCAAGGCTACGGTCCATCGCAGGCCCTCTTCCAAAGAAGAAGGGCCCCCCAGAACCTTCCTCATCCCTCCGGGCCAGAAGGCACCTGCAAGGGACTCGGACAAAATGGTGACTCCCAGCCGAAGCCGGGTGTACACCCAAATGGGCAACCCTCAGCCGAAGCCGAGGGTACGCCCCGTCTGTGCTCCGGCTTTCTCTCCCAGGCGCCACCCCGGGTGAGTCAGCACGGAGCTCAACAACAGGCTGGTCTCCCCCCGGAAGGGGAGACCATGGGGTTTGCTGGGGAGTGCGGAACCGGGATGGTCACACACACTCCCACCATGACCTCAAGGGGGGTACCCATAAGGGCGCCGTAACCCTCAAAATCCTGTGACACACAACGTGGAAAGTGAACACACAGTGACATAAAAAATAAATAAAGTGAATGAGTGCCTAAAATAAGGCCCGGTCATTCGGCCGGAATAAAAATTCCTCTTTTGTTCGGTCCAGGCAAGCCAAACCGGGCAAAGAGAGGTGTGTGCGCTCAAAAGTAAGAAAGGAAGTGCTGTGCAAATGTGCCGTGAAGCTCAGTGGGATCCCACCCCCAGTGAGTTCAGGCACCCCAGGGTCACCACTCCTGGGGCACTTCTGCACCTCGGGCTTTCAAACTACCCGGCCCTCCGGCATAAGATCCGTATGCCTCCTGGTCCCATAGCCTGGGGCCCGAAGGCGCCGGCCGTCCACCAAGGAGGCTCCTCGTGCCTCTCCATCCTACAGTCTGACAGCCTAGGACCATACTGCCAGAACTGATAAGAACAGATACTACACTTGATCTTAGCCAAAAGGCCGAGAAGCGAGGTAGGACAAAGGTAGGACAAATCGTATTTGGGGGTCAGGAAAGAACTTCCCCCCTTGAGAACAATAGGCTAGTTCCTCAAGGAGACTTTTGCCTTCCACAGGATCATCTGAGCCTTAAATTGATTTAGTATGTATCTGCACATTCACATATATAACATAATATAAATAAGAAGAAAAAGTTTCATAAAATTAATAGCGGACATAGAAATATAAGAGTATTAATAAAATAATTGTAAAAATATATAAACAAATAGTTTATTTCTTTGTACCAGGCAGGTCAGGTAGTGACTTTTGATCCTGGGGTTTATTCTGATTGACATATTTGGGTCAGGATTAAATTTTTCTTCTTACATGAGGATAATTGGCTCTTTCCTCTTAGAGGGTTTCACCTTCCTCTACATCAACTCAGCCTTAAAAGTGATGTCTCACAAAAAATGTTTTTCAACAAATTTTCAAACCAGCACCTGGTTCTGAATGCTTTTATAATTGTATTTAATTAAAAATGTAGCATAGCCCCTGACTAAAATGTATATGTGCAGCGACACCTGATGTTTGTTTTTTATTTCTTTGACCTGCTCACTGAGAAGGCCACACACGCTCAGTTTCATCCTTCAACTGCCTCCTGAGCTCTGATATGGAGAGCTGAGACACATCTCCTGAGCTGTGATAGGAAGAGCTGAGACACACCTCCTGAGCTGTGATAGGGAGAGCTGAGACACGCCTCCTGAGCTCTGATATGGAGAGCTGAGACACGCCACCTGAGCTGTGATAGGGAGAGCTGAGACACGCCTCCTGAGCTGTGATAGGAAGAGCTGAGACACGCCTCCTGAGCTATGATAGGGAGAGCTGAGACACGCCTCCTGAGCTGTGATAGGGAGAGCTCAGACACGCCTTCTGACCTGTGATAGGAAGAGCTGAGACACGCCTCCTGAGCTGTGATAGGAAGAGCTGAGACACGCCTCCTGAGCTATGATAGGGAGAGCTGAGACACGCCTCCTGAGCTGTGATAGGGAGAGCTCAGACACGCCTTCTGACCTGTGATAGGAAGAGCTGAGACACACCCCTTAGCTGCACCAGAAAAGACACTCCCCTTGAGCTGTCAGCCTGATATAAATCTAGCAGATCAATGAATGGGGAGATCTCTGGATTCATGTGAGGTACAGGGCTGGTTCTAGCTTTGTTAGGCTACTTTCACACTGGCAGCAGGCCTGATCCGGCAGGTGAAGGGTGCTGCCGGATCAGGCCTGCCGCAGTGACATGTGTGGAGCCGGAACCGCGCTCCGGCCCCACACATGTCACACAGTATATACATACACATAAACATACACACACATATAGACATACAAATACACATACATACTTACATGCTCCCCGGCAGGTCTTCGGAGCGTCAGAGGGACAGGACGGCTCACACAGGTCACGATTCCCCACAGCGCCCTCTGCTGGGCGCCTGGTGGAATCGTCATCTGTGCGCGCCGTCCTGTCCCTCTGACACTCCGAAGACCTGCCGGGGTGCATGTAAGTATGTATGTGTGTTTGTATGTCTATATGTGTGTGTATGTTTATGTGTATGTCTGTGTCTGTATGTGTCTATGTGTAGCCGGATCCGTAATGGACTCCATTGAAAGTCAAAGGAGGGCGGATCCGGTTACCATTATGGTCACACCAGACGGATCCACCCCCATTGACTTGCATTGGGGGTCATTCCGGATCCGTCTTGGTGCGGATGCCTGGACCGGAGAGCAAACCGCAGCATGCTGCAGTTTGTTCTCCGGTCTGAAGACGGAACGGAATGCTTTCAGGAGCATTCAGTTGTCTTCAGTTCAGTTTTGTCCCCATTGACAATGAATGGGGACAAAACTGAAGCGTTTTATTCCGGTATTGAGCCCCTATGACGGAACTCAATACCGGAATTTTAAAACGCTAGTGTGAAAGTAGCCTTACAAAGAGATTGCCATGTGCTATATGATGACTGATTTTCATTTTTTACATTAATCATGGCATAACCCCTTTAATTATCCTCCTCATAGAAATCCCACCTCCAATAACTAGAAATAAAATGTTTTGGGTTTTTTTTTTTGCCCTCTCACTTACATCTTTATGTCCATGTCTTTCTTTCCATTAGATGTTTGAGTAGTCTTCTGATAAATGTGATAAATGTCCCCAATGCTGTCTTCTCCAAAAGTAAAAAAAATGTGCAGATTAGTTGACAAGTAATCCTATGGAAATCTGACTGTCCTATAACTTCCCAAAAGCTATAGGGAAAATTACTATAATTTTAGTAATCAGTTGGGGAAAAGTTTTGGTCCGCCTTATCATTTTTGAAGTCTTAAAGGGAATCTGTCACCACATTCCTTCATGTCAAAAGGGTGACGCCCTCCGGGGCGGAGCCTGACCGCGCTAGATGGTGGCAGCTTGAGCGGAGCTCTCCCGCCAGCAAACTCCCAACAGCCTGTTTCATAGCATCATCCCGGTGATATGGGGCGACTTAACCAGAAGGAGAAGTCGAGGGAGGCTTCAGGCACCCCGAAAACTACTCGGTCGCAACCTGACATGGAGAAATACTTACAGAAACAGCCCGTCATGCCGCCGGCCCGCGTGTCCAAGATGGCGCCGCAAAGCCCGCGCAATGATCAATGCAGCGAGGACTCAGAGGATGAGAGCGTGGCGGAGTCGCAGGAACCGGGAGATAACCAGGTACTGACCAAACATTGTTTGGAAAAAACCCTGCAAAAAGCTCTAGCTCCCCTGGCAGCAGATCTTTCTTCCATTAAGGCGGATGTTCGACATATAAGGGAAAGGGTGGAAGCCCTTGAGGAGGTCCAGGCAGAACTACTCACCTTCAACGCTGCCACGAGGGACTCCCTCAAACATTATAAAGATGCCATCACTAGTTCACTATTACTTCTGGAGGACCAGGAGAACAGAAGTAGGAGAAAGAATATACGGCTCAGGGGCCTGCCTGAGGCTACAGATACCGAAGACCTCTTTCTGTTCATGGGCCGATTGTTTGCCATGCTATTGGGGCCTGACCGGGCAGGTGCTATAGTTATAGAGCGGGTCCATAGGGCGCTACGTCCAAAACCTTCACCAAATGAAAACCCAAGAGATGTTATCTGCGGTCTCCTGAGTTATAGGGACACTGAGGCCATCCTACAAAAAACCCGCACGATGAGTGAAGTTAGTATGGATGGGGTTAAGTTTCAAATTTACCAAGACCTGGCGGCTACAACGCTTCAGAAACGGAGAGCCCTGAAGCCACTAACAGACGTGCTCCGTGCTTCAAAAACACCCTATAAGTGGCTATTCCCGTTTGGCCTCCTCATAACACCGGGGAACAGGCGTCTGACGATTCGCTCCCCTGAGGACTTACAGCAGGTATGGGCCACCCTGCATCTCACACCGATTGAAATTCCTAACTGGTTGCCTCTGCCAGAGGTGGCGGATAACTTCCCGGTGTTGCCAACTTCCTCTCCGTGGTCCACAGCGAAGAAAAAGAGGTCTTCAAGAATGAAAAAGTCGCAAGACTCTTATGCTCCTACTTGAATATGTGGTATATCTACACCTTCCATATTCACATAGTAGTTTTTCCTCCTATGTTACTGTTCTCTTCTAGATGTGGTTGTGGATTGGTCTGAATACATCGGGCTTTTCTATTTTTTGTTAGTACGACTTTAAAATGTACCCTTGCTGGGATGCAGTGCCCTATACCTGTTGGTACTGCATTGTTTTTCTGTTAAGGAATTGCCTTAAGGATTTTTTCGAATGGGTTATTATGCACTCAGGCTAAGGTTTGGGAGTTTGACCGATCAGGTCACGAGTTACATGTATCTCCCCTACCCCACTCATGCTCTATATAGAGCCTACTGTCTTCGGACAGTCTGTTATATGATTAATGTTCTTGTTTTCTGGTCTTTTATTTCTTTGTTCACACGAAGGTCAGGCGGTGCAGAATGTCATAGGCAGATTCAACTGTATATGGTAATATGGCGGGATACCGTGTTAAACTAACCTCATTTAATGTAAAAGGATGTAACTCTCCTATTAAGAGAAGCCATATATTCCGTTTACTTAGGAAATCCAAAACTGATGTCATTTTACTACAAGAGACACACTTCAAGGCGGGTAAGGAGCCGAATTTGTGTCGCTCCCAGTTTAAGCATTGGTTTCATGCTAGTTTTGATGAGAAATCCACTAGAGGAGTTAGTATTGGTATCAAAGGGAATGTTCCTTTCACAAAAACTGCTATTTTGGCAGACCCAGAAGGGAGGTATCTGTTGCTGAAGGGGCTGATAGGAAATGTGGAAACTACTATCTGCAATTTATATGCTCCCAATAAACAAACTACCACTTGGCTGAGAGACGTCTTACATACCATCTCTGTATTCACCTCGGGTATGCTACTGATTGGTGGGGACTTCAATCTTACAGTAAACCCCTTGTTAGATTCATCTAAGCAGAAGTCGGCAGTTTCCTTCAGAGCTTTAAAAGGAGTTCACCACAAGCTCAGTGAACTAGCTGTTAGTGATGCTTGGAGATCATTATATGCAAATAGAAGAGACTATACCTTCTATTCCAATGCACACAAATCCTATCAGCGATTGGATTATATTTTTCTCAGCAACAGATGCCTCACTAGGGTGGTTGATGCCTCAATCCATAATATCACCATCTCTGATCATGCACCTGTAGAGATCACTTTGGCTTTGTACGAGCTACCAAAAAGGGACTGGTCGTGGCGGTTAAACCCGACATTATTAGACACGGCTTCTACCATACAAAAACTCTCTGATAAGATGGAACAATACTTTACAGACAATGTGTCACCAGAGGTTTCATGGGCTTCCATTTGGGAAGCACACAAATCTGTCATGCGAGGTGAATTTATAGCACTGGGTGCTTATGTTAAAAAATGTCAGATGCAGCAGATTACCACCTTGCTGACACAAATATCCAAACTGGAGAGTGTGCATAAAAAATCGTTGGCTATACGTGATCTTGATACCTTAACCAAAATGAGATCCTCACTTAAAGACCTTCTAAACTCCAAAGCGGCTAAGGCCTATCTTAGAGCTAGACATAAACACTATGCTCATGGGGACAGGGGCAATAGGGTGATGACAGCTTTGATAAAGAAACGGAATGAGCAAACACATATCTCACAGATAAAAAACAAGGAAGGTAGACTACTTACAGATATGCAAGACATTGCCTCCACTTTCTCGGCCTTCTATAAGGAGCTATATAATCTTAGATCTGATGATTCCCCTGGTTCGGAGGTGGTCAGACAGACTAAAACTAAGAGTTTTCTTGACTCTCTCAAATTACCTGTATTATCAGGAGACCAAATCACACAACTTTTGGCCCCTGTAACTCTCCTAGAAATACAAAAAGCACTTAAGTCCACCCCTTCTGGCAAGAGTCCTGGCCCAGACGGCCTTTCAATAGCATATTATAAGAAGTTCCTACCGATCTTGGGCCCTAGATTAGTGCAATATTTTAATTTTCTGATGTTAGGTAATACCCCTGCACGACAGGGCTTAGAGGCACATATTGTAGTCTTACCTAAGCCGGGCAAGGATACTAACCTCCCTTCCAGTTACAGACCCATTTCGCTTCTAAACGCAGATATAAAACTTTGGGCAAAAATTTTGGCTACTAGGTTTCTCCCTATTAAAGGGGTTATCCCACAATAACGTAAAAAACATGAAATCAGACATCATCTAGTACATGAACAACCTCTTTTTAACAAAGCTTAGAAACCAGCCCTGTACCTCACATGGATCCATAGATCTCCCCATCATGCTCTGCTAGATTTATGTCCAAGCTGACAGCTCAAGGAGTGTCTTTCTGCTGCTAGCTCAAGGAGGCTGTCATGCTCTCCCTATCACACTCAGGAGGCAGTTAAAAGTTAAACTAGCAGTGTGCCCAGCTCAGTGAATAGTCAAAGAAATCAAAATTAATGGTCCTAGTACAGATACATTTATTGAATAACTCAGTAGCTATACAAATTTTTAATGACATGCAATTACAAATTATTCAGATCCAGATGCTGTTGAAACTGTTAGAATATTTTTCGTGGGAAACCCCTTTAAGTATTACTTATACGCTGAAACAGACTGTTTGTTAGGGGGAGCAGAGGCAGAGACAGCACATCCGGTCATACAAGCATGAATATGCCCATAGACATAAACCAAAACTGACCTTATTAAGCACAGACGCCAAAACGGCATGATAGAGTGGATTGGACGTTATGAAATCAGTGGCTGAGTAAGTTTGGCTTTCCTTGTCCTCAGTTCGTCTCCGCTGTGTTGTCCCTATATCTCTTCACCATATGCAATAGATGAAGGGTCAATGCGCTTTATACTATTCCCCTGCCTTTTGAGATTAAAAAATGGCACAAGACAGGGTTGCCCACTTTCACCCTCGCTTTTCATATTGTGTCTGGAGACGCTTATACAAGCCATCAGACAGGACCCGAATATCCTAGGTTTTTCAGTAGGGCGGCTCACACACCAGGTAGCTGCCTTCGCCGACGACATGCTACTTTTCCTAACAAACCCTGCAGAGGCTTTCCCCGCTCTGATATCATTACTGGACCAATTTGGTCAGATATCTGATTTTAAGATAAATCTCTCTAAATGCACAGCCCTAGGCATTAACGTTTCTAAGTCGGAAATCTCATACCTATCCAATACTTTTCCCTTTACATGGGCCCAGAGCTCCTTGAAGTATTTAGGTATCTTAATACCCAGTGACCCGGAGTTGCTTTTTCAACTGAACTATCCTCCCCTATTAGCCGAAATTAAGGCATTGCTACAAGGTCTAGATATACCCTTTATGTCTTGGATGGGGAGAAAAAATCTTATTAAGACTTACATCACCCCTAAAATACTGTATGTGCTGCAAACGGTCCCGATATACTTACCTAAGGGTTTTCTGTTAGTGGTCAGGCGATTAATCTCCAATTTTGTTTGGAAACACACCCCTCCCAGGATAGCATATTCTATCCTCAGACAACCAAAAGTCTCGGGGGGATTTGGATTGCCCGACATTACTGCTTACTACCAGGCGGTTCAACTTAGACTTCATTGTGAGGTTCTCCTTTCTGCTGATAGGAAGCTTGGTAGCCAGTTAGCTGTTAGTTTGCTGTCTGCCAGTGACTTGGCTCAATTGTGGCAATCTCCCTCTTCTATATTGGGTAATTCTCATAGCCTTAGGGGTATGGTACATGTATGGAATGCATTGAGTGCTGATCTTGGTTTGTGGCATACACCGTCTTTATTTATGCCTTCTCATCTCATCCCTTATGTATCTGATCCTAATTATACGGATGATTTAGGTATATGGCGGGGTCTACGTGATGTCGCAGTGGATGACTTGCTCCGAGGGAAAAAGATCCCCTCGTTGGCGGAATTACAGCAAGCTAATAAGGGGGACCATTGGTCGGCACTACATTACTCCCATTTTACTAAGTGGTGCAAAAGGTTCTTGCAACAAGTCACAGGGGATCATGTGCCCACATGGTACGAAATGTTAGCTCTATCATCAGCTCCCCGTAGGGGTACTATTTCCCTTCTATATAGAAAAATTTTAACTAAACATGCTCTGGAGAAACCCCCTTTTATAACAATGTGGGAAAAGGAACTTAAGAGCAGTTTTTCTACCTCGGAGGTCTCCTCGATCCTTGCAAACTCGCATGGCATCTCGAGATGTATTAGAACTCAAGAGAATTCATACAAGATCGTCACTAGGTGGTATAAAACCCCTGATGTTCTTCATAAAGCAGACCCACTTAGGCCAGCGGAGTGTTGGAGGTGTCACCGCGATCTGGGCTCTGCTCTCCATATCTGGTGGGGATGCCCATTGATCCAACCCTTCTGGAGTAAACTCGTTTCCACGATTAATGTGATATGTGGCACCTCTATTGACCTTTCCCCCTCCTTAATCTTATTGAATCTCTCTAATAAGACTTGCAAAATATCAAAACATAATCTGTCTTTCATACTCATTACAACCGCTAAGTTACTCATACCATTACACTGGCTTAGTACATCTCCTCCTACGTTAGAAGAATGGATAGGTAAGGTGCAGGATGTGTACAGACTTGAGGAGATCTCGAGCTGGGAAAATCATTCACATGACAAGTTCACAATACTCTGGTCCCCCTGGTTGAAGTGGCTCTCTGATAGGACGAACCACCCTCAGACATAGACACTTTGGGCCACCTTGTGTGGACCCAGGGGTCTTTCCCCTCCTTTGACCCTCCCCTCCATCCCTACACTTTATATGAATGAGGTATTTAAGTAGTGATTCTAATTGTCAGCCCTGGGGTGTCTTTGGGCCCTAACTGGCTTCTGGCTTTAGGCTTATTTGCTCCACTTCGGAGCCCTTGTAGAATGGTCCATATATTTATATATGTTATGCTTTATTTGCCTGGGACATACATTTGTTTTTGAAGCTACATACTAGCAATATACTGTACGCTCATTGTGTATCTATATGCCTTCTGTAATGCACTGGTGACCTTTATGTTGTTTTTACATCACCTGTTTGTAATGTTTTATGAAACTAAATAAAGATTGTTTAAAAAAAAAAAAAAAGGGTGACGCCCTCCTTACACCGACCGGTTAATTTTTCATATGACCAAAAGAAGAATTTCTCCAGAATGTGGGCAACAATCAAGGTACTACTTGTGAACTGTGTATATGAACTATAATGTGATTTAAGCAGTCTGATCTGAGAAAAGCAGCTGACACCCTCCCTTTAGTGGCTCATGCACACGACCGTATGTATTTTGCAGTCCACAAAAAACGGATCCACAAAAAATACGGACGACGTCCATGTGCATTCCTTATTTTGCGGAACGGAACAGCTGGCCCCTTAATAGAACAGTCCTATTCTTGTCTGTAATACGGACAATAATAGGACATGTTCTATTTTTTTGCGGAACGGAAATACGGACATAAACGGAATGCACACAGAGTGACTTCCATTTTTTTTGCGGACCCATTGAAAGAATGGTTCCGCATATGCTCTGCAAAAAACGGAACAGACACGGAAAGAAAATAGGTTCCTGTGAATGAGTCCTAAGTCTCATGCTAAAGTCTGATTACCTGTGCTAGTTTTATATTGATGAATATCAATAGTGCCATCATCATAGTAAGGGCTCATGAATGTGTGCTGTCAGTGCCCGTGCTGTGGCCTGCAATTTGCGATCCACAATGCACGGGCACTGACTGTGTGGCCGCTGCATTCGGATCGCGGACCCATTCACTTGAATGGGGTCCGCATTCCGCATCCGACGGTCCGCACCGTAAAAAAAGTAGTGCATGCACTACTTTTTTGCAGTGCGGAGGCACAGCCAGAAACACCACAGAAGCACACCGTAGTGCTGCCGATCATTGAAGTGACCCGGCGTATGCGGGCCGCAATACGGCTACGAGCCGGCACCGGCGGAGTGCATGAGCCCTAAAGCTCATAATTCACACCAGAGGATCAGTAAGCAGCCAGCAAAAGACATGTAAGCAGTCAGTCTGCAACATTAGAGATTGGCACAGGAGGAGACGACCAGAGGGTATCACACTAAAAGCTGCTGGACCTGCTCATTTGTGAGCTGCCACCTGCCCATTATCCACCAGTTACAGCATGGTATCTACAAAGCCTCATTTGTAAAAGGCAGCCTCCAGTACTGAAACTAGCACTGTGAATGAGAGGGAACTCAATTTCATTCAATGTGTAGTTGCTGTGCTGGGTTACTGCACTTCATCTCCCATTGAAGTAAATGTCATAAAAACCAAACTCATGGTGGAACTGTGCTTTCTTTCTATTACATGCCGTAAACTTTCTTTTTGTAGTTTCCTCCACATTTTTAACACCATAGTGCCTAAATTTAGGGCAAGTGGGATTTCTACTCTGCTCTTTCTGGAATGGGGGAGCGGTGGTGAAGGGGCCATTGAGTAGATTTCAGGAGCTGGAGTTGATTTTAGTGTAGGTGCATTTATCCTTTGTTTTTGAGAAGAAGAAAAAAAAAACTAAAAACGCCACCTAATGAACAGAAATGCCAGGAGCAAAAAAACATTGTGTCCTGTATTTCACATTTCAGACATTGGTAGGTCGGGCAGGTGAACGGTGGCTCCATTCATCTCTTTGGGACTTCTGGAAATAGCCAAGCGCTGTACTTGGCTGTCTCCAGAACCCCCATAGAGATGAGTGAACCCCTTTAAAGGGGTTGTCTGGGAATAACTCACTTCTGATGGTAGCCTCCCGTACTGAAAAGATCATACTTACCTCCTCCTCGCTCTGGTTCCTATGTCTCCATCTTCTGGCCAGGGCTTTTCTTCCTCTCTGGCATGGACATGGTGACCTGTATCATCTTCAGCCAAGCACTGATGTGTCAACAACAGACATGTCATTTATTTCTAATATTATAACAGAAAAAAACAAAGCAGTGCCAGGTTCACATCACCTTTTAGATTCCGGTATTCTGTTCTGGCATATGTCAGACACCTGACATCGCACTCACAATAATGGGGTCAGCATTCAGCCGGACCAAATGTAAAAGTAAGGCTTCATGCACACGACCGTGTTTTAGGTCCGAATATGATCCGCATTTTTTGCAGCTCGGATGTGGGCCCATTCACTTCAGCATTGCCGCAAAAGATGCAGACAGCACTCCTTGTGGCGTCTGCAAAATTATAGAACAGGTTCTATTCTTGTCCGCATCACGGACAAGGATAGGATTGTTCTATTAGGGCTGGCCGTTCCGATCTGCAAAATTTGGAATGCACGCAGCCGGTATCCGTGTTTTGTGGATCCGCTATTTGCAGACCGCAAAACATCCAACAGTTATGTGCATGAGCCCTTAATGTGAACCCTAATAAGATGCAATAACGCAATGTGATTCTAGCCTCTAGGTGCCTATATAATTAACAGTGATCCACATGCTGTTAAGGCTGGGCCACACAGTGTATGGGCAATGTTAGGCTGGATCCACATTTCCAAAATGGTTTTTCTTTTGCGTTCTAGAAACAGAAAAAAAAGCAGCAGTGTCAGATCTGACATCCCAGTGGCATCTGACAGATCCAGACAGACACCGGACAAAACAGTACAGCCTGCGTTGTAGACGGCTTCTGCCCTGGAGACTCCTACAGTGTGTGGGCCTAGCTTATGGGTATATTCACACATGGCAAAAACACTACGGGTCAATGCAGATTTCTGTGCATGTAGATGAGATATTTAGAAATCCCATCTAAACGTTCCAAAATAAAGAGTAAATGGAACATACTCTAATATGACAGAAACGATGGCTGCTGTATTCTTCCCAAATTCTAGCAAGACATCTTTATAATTTACTGCCATAGTACCCAGATAAGTCACTGCCATAATGCCCAGATATATATGCCACTGCCATAGTGTAGATATGTTACTGCCATAGTACCCAGATAAGTCACTGCCATAGTGCCCAGATCAATATGTCACTGCCCTAGTGCCCAGATCAATATGTCACTGCCCTAGTGCCCAGATCAATATGTCACTGCCCTAGTGCCCAGATATATGTCACTGCCCTAGTGCCCAGATCAATATGTCACTGCCCTAGTGCCCAGATCAATATGTCACTGCCCTAGTGCCCAGATAAATGTCACTGCCATAGTGCCCAGATATATATGTCACTGCCCTAGTGCCCAGATAAATATATCACTGCCCTTGTGCCCAGATGTCACTGCCCTAGTGCCCAGATATATGTCACTGCCCTAGTGCCCAGATCAATATGTCACTGCCCTAGTGCCCAGATCAATATGTCACTGCCCTAGTGCCCAGATAAATGTCACTGCCATAGTGCCCAGATATATATGTCACTGCCCTAGTGCCCAGATAAATATATCACTGCCATAGTGCCCAGATAAATGTCACTGCCCTTGTGCCCAGATATATGTCACAGCCATAGTGCCCAGATATATGTCATTGCCATAGTGCCCAGATATATGTCACTGCCCTAGTGCCCAGATAAATATATCACTGCCATAGTGCCCGGATAAATATATGTCTCTGCCATAGTGCCCAGATATATGTCACTGTCATAGTGCCCAGATAAATATATGTCTCTGCCATAGTGCCCAGCTATATGTCACTGCCATAGTGCCCAGATATATGTCACTGCCATTAGTGCCCAGATATATATGTCACTGCCATAGTGCCCAGATATATATGTCACTGCCATAGTGCCCAGATAAATATATGTCACTGCCATAGTGCCTAGATATATATGTCACTGCCATAGTGCCCAGGTATATGTCACTGCCATAGTGCCCAGATATATGTCACTGCCATAGTGCCCAGATATATATGTCACTGCCATAGTGCCCAGATATGTCACTGCCATTAGTGCCCAGATATATGTCACTGCCATAATGCCCAGATATGTCACTGCCATTAGTGCCCAGATATATATGTCACTGCCATAGTGCCCAGATATATATGTCACTGCCATAGTGCCCAGATAAATATGTCACTGCCATAGTGCCCAGATATATATGTCACTGCCATAATGCCCAGATATATATGTCACTGCCATAGTGCCCAGATATATATGTCACTGCCATAGTGCCCAGAATAAATATGTCACTGCCATAATGCCCAGATAAATATGTCGCTGCCATAGTGCCCAGATATGTCACTGCGATAGTTCCTATATATATGTGTCACTGCCATTAGTGCCCAGATATATATGTCACTGCCATAGTGCCCAGATAAATGTCACTGCCATAGTGCCCAGATAATATATCACTGCCATAGTGCCCAGATATATATGTCACTGCCATAGTTCCCATATATATATATGTCACTGCCATTAGTGCCCAGATATATATGTCACTGCCCTAGTGCCCAGATATATGTCACTGCCATAGTGCCCAGATATATGTCACTGCCATAGTGCCCAGATACATATACGTCACTGCCATGTTGGCCAGATATACGTCACTGCTTGTAGTGCACAGATAAATATAATTCAGTAATGCCCAGATATATATGTCACTGCAATACGCATACCTCCCAACCGTCCCGGATCCAGCGGGACAGTCCCGGATTGCAGTGGCAGTCCCGCTGTCCCGGTACGGGGGAGGTATGTCCCGGTCTCTGGCAGCTGTCTCTGCGTCCATAGGACGCAGAGACACTTGCCTGTTGCAGGAAGGAGCAGACAGCCGGAATCGGCTGCCTGCTTCTTCCATCCTCCCTCCTGTCCCCCCTGCAGCTCCCCGTACCTTTCATCCATGCATCGGGTCTCGGCGGGGGGGCGGGGCCGGCCGTCAGCATTGGCTCCGCCCCCTTCAGGCACGAGCAGAAGATCTTCCTGCTGGTGATGCTGGCCCTGCTGCTAGGAAAAAGGTAAGTGTAATACTTTTATTTTTTTAACTTTCTGTGGACTGTGACATCAATGTTAATCCCTGGACTGTGACACCACTGTGTTTATTAAATAAACACAGTGATGTCACAGTACAGGCATAATGGACTGTGACATCACTGTCTTTATTATCCCTGGACTGTGACATCAATGTTTATTATCCCTGGACTGTGACATCACTGTCTTTATTATCCCTGGACTGTGACATCACTGTTTATTATCCCTGGACTGTGACATCACTGTCTTTATTATCCTGTACGGTGACATCACTGTTTATTATCCCTGTACTGTGACATCACTGTGTTTATTATCCCTGTACGGTGGCATCACTGTGTTTATTATCCCTGTACGGTGACATCACTGTTTAATATCCCTGGACTGTGACATCACTGTGTGTATTATCCCTGTACTGTGACATCACTGTGTTTATTATCCCTGTACAGTGACATCATTGTGTTTATTATCCCTGTACAGTGACATCGCTGTGTGTATTATCCCAGTGCAGGAAGAGGTAAGTGGTCTGTGTTTGTGTGTTTGTTTTCTATTTTTCAGGGTCGTGAATGCAGAGGACTACGTCGGATTCGGTGGACTACGTCGGACCAGCTTTTTTTTTTTTTTTTTTTTTAATAAAATGGTCAAACAGGGGTCTGGGGGAGTGTTTATTTCAATAAAATGTTTTATACTGGTGTGTGTGTATTTTTTTTTACAATACTACAGTTTTAGTAATTACGGCTATCTACAGACGGCCCTGATTACTAATACTGGGCTTAGTGCTTGCCGGTATGGCAGGCCAGCACTAACCCCAACATCTATTACCTCGGCACCCACCGCCACCAGGGGTGCCGGGAAGAGCCGGGTACCCACAGGACCGGACCTTCTAAATTGAGGTCTGGCTCTGGGGCGGCTGCAGGCTGGTACCATTAGGCTGGGAAGGGCCAATAACCGTGTCCCTTCCCACCCTGGTAGTGCCAGGCTGCCGCTGCTGGTTGTATCTGGCTGGAGAAGGAAAAAAGGGGGGACCCCACGCCATTTTTTTTTAAATTATTTAATTATTTTTGTAAAAAAAATGGCCGTGGGGGTCCCCCCTTTTTTTCCTTCACCAGCCAGATACAACCAGCAGCGGCAGCCTGGCACTACCAGGTGGGAAGGGACATGGTTATTGGCCCTTCCCAGCCTAATGGTACCAGCCTGCAGCCGCCCCAGAGCCAGACCCTCAATTTAGAAGGTCCGGTCCTGTGGGTACCCGGCTCTTCCCGGCACCCGGCTGGGTGGCGGTGGTGCCGAGGTAATAGATGTTGGGGCTAGTGCTGGCCTGCCATACCGGCCCAGCACTAAGCCCAGTATTAGTAATCAGGGCCGTCTGTAGATAGCCTTTAATTTACTAAAACTGTAGTATTTTAAAAAAATACACACACACAAGTATAAAACATTTTATTGAAATAAACACTCCCCCAGACCCCTGTTTGACCATTTTATTAAAAAAAAAAAAAAAAAGCTGGTCCGACGTAGTCCACCGAATCCGACGTAGTCCTCTGCATCACGACCCTGAAAAATAGAAAACAAACACACAAACACAGAGCACTTACCTCTTCCTGCACTGGGATAATACACACAGCGATGTCACTGTACAGGGATAATAAACACAGCGATGTCACCGTACAGGATAATAAACAGTGATGTCACAGTACAGAGATAATAAACACAGTGATGTCACTGTACAGGGATAATACACACAGAGATGTCACTGTACAGGGATAATAAACACAGTGATGTCACAGTACAGAGATAATAAACAGTGATGTCACCGTAAAGGATAATAAACACAATGATGTCACAGTACACCTGTGCAAACAAGGCCTGGGGGGCGCAGATAAGGCTATCATCATGATTTAGAAAAATCATTCCCCGATGAAATGTTGCAGTTCTCAAAATTCATTCAAACTAATGAAACTCCACCAGCACTGGAATGCCTTAAAATAATCAGAAATAACAAATTGCCTGTACTGTAACATCACTGTGTGTAGTATCCCTGTACGATGACATCACTGTGTTTATTATCCCTGTGTAGTAAAGGGACTGAGTGAGATTAGTTTATAGTGGGCGGGGTTAGGGGCGTGGCCTACTGCAGAAAAAATTTGCCGCGGCGCGCTGCGCGCACCGCACAATGTGTCCCTCTTTCTCTCTTTGCAAAGTTGGGAGGTATACAATAGTGCCCAAATATACGTCACTGCAATAGTGCCCAGATAAACATAAGGCACTCCCATAGTGCCCAGATAAAGAAAAGCCCGTCCAGAGCGGGTACAGGCCATACACCGCCTATGTACAGTACAGCGCCCTCTCTTCTCTGCCTCAGTTACACCCTTCGGTTGCCGAGCTCCCGCAGGAGCGTGACGTCATGACGTCACGGTTCACCTTGTGATTCCTCCGCAGAAGACGGCTGCTCTTCAGGTCTTTTTGGAAGAGCGGTACCGCATCTGGCCGCGTGACGCCGGTGGACATGCTGAGCCTAATGCAGAGTGTGGCCTCCTTCTTCTGGAGGGAAGCGGACACTTTCGGTGACCAGAGACCTGCACAGGGTAACTAAACTTCATCACCTAGTCAGAGTATGTGTAGAGACTTGTCAGGACGTCTGCTAGCTGTGCGGTTCTGTGATATAACGGCTAATGCACACTAGCGATTTCCTAAATGCCAGTCTACTGTCAGATAACCTGTAGGGAAGTTAAATAGGCCCCACACTTGACCTGCAGACCCCTAAACAGAATCTGGATGTAAATTAAGCTGTGGCTGCGTCATTCTGCCGGTAAATGGATGTTTTGCCTTCAAATTTGTGCAGCTATTGGCTTCTATTGGTGGACGCAGTCACCCTGTGGAAACAGAGTAAAAGATCTGATCGATGAGGTGTTTAGACGAGGTGGTGATCAGCGGAATTACTCTTCCTATGAACATTTGTTCCCAACTATCAGCCTGTATAAAAGGGCCTTAAAGGGGTTTTCTAAGATTTTATTTTTTTACCTATCCTCTGGATAGGTCATCAGTATCTGATGGGTGGTGGTCCGGCATTTCCTGTGTGGCTTTCCTGTGAGTTCTGCGGCCTTCTTGCACCTTACCAAGAACAGTTCCATAGGTCATCAGTGGACAGGTATCAGTGGATCTCCGAAAACCACTTTAAATGGGTTGTCTAATATTTTAATATTGATGACCTATCCTCATGATAGGTCATCAGAATCAGATCAGCGGGGGGTCTGACTGCTGGCACCCCCGTTGATCATCTGTATGAAGAGGCGGTGAGCGCTGCAACCTCTTCCTAGGCCTTGTGATGCCACATTCATTGGTCATGTGGCTTAGGATCAGCTAAAGGCTACTTTCACACAGCGTTTTTGCTGGATCAGTCATGATAATACAACCGTCTGCATCTGTTATGAACGGATCCGGTTGTATTGTCTTTTAAATAGCCAAGATGGATCCGGCATGAACTCCATTGAGAGTCAATGGGGACGGATCCGTTATCTATTGTGCCTGAGAAAACGGATTGTCCCCATTGACTTACATTGTCAAAAACTGATCCGTTTTGCTCAGTTTCGTCATGCGGACACAAAAATGCAGCAAGCAGCGTTTTAGTGTCCACCTCCAAAGCGGAATGCTGACTGAACTGAAGTGGTGCAGTGGTCTCCTCAAACAGCTGATCGCCATGGGTGCCCTAAGTCCAACCCCTGATATTAATGACCTATCTTGAGGAAAGGTCATCCATATATAACGCCTAGAAAACTCCTTTAACAACGGCTCAGTGTTGAAATTTCACTTTTAGGTCAAATGTCACAGAAGTATGTTCAGTGTAGAGATGACGGTCCATGCCACGTTTCTCGGACTGACCATGGTTATGATCCTGTGAGTTCCAGCCCGTCTGTCTACTATCCTATATTCACCCACATGTGAATACAGTACAGTAGACGTGCGGTCAGGCTGGAACTCACAGGATCATAAGTCATTATGTTGCAGTGAGTTTGGGTCAGCGGAGACTCAGTCAGTCCAGAAACTGTATCCATCACCTTAGGTTCAGGCCCAAACACATTTGTGTGAAAGTACAGTAAAAGAGACTCAGTCATTAGTAATGGTTTTGAACTAAGAAAGTTATTAGATGCAGAATCGCACTTCCAGACATGAGAGAGTGCGCCTTGGGCAGAGCGGCTGCTGAGGAAGCCATGTGACGATGAAGGCTACGGCACAGGTCTCACCCTTGCATTGAAAAGGGTAAAATCCGCACAAAAGAACTGCACAAAGAATTGACATTCTGCAGATTTCAAAATCCACACGTAATGAAAAAGCAATGTGTGCATGGGATCTGTCTGTCCTCATACACTTTGTAGGTACTGTGTTACACTGCGCTTTCTTCGCACAGAAAAAGGGTGTAATCCATAACGTGTGCAGGTAGCCATAAGGAGGTTGTCCATCCTAGTAGCCAACAGACCGTGTGCTCCTAACTAGTGATGAGCGAATTGACTTTGGATGATACATCTGAAGTTGATTCGCATAAAACTTTGTTTTAATACTGTACTGAGCGAGCGCTCCATACAGTATTAGAATGTATTGGCTCCGATGAGCCGAAGTTATTACTTCGCGAAGTCTCTTCAAAAATTAATTTCTACTTTAAAAAACATTTTACTGAACTCAGGTTCGGTTTCAAGGTACCACTTGGACCCGAAACCCGAGTTTGGTTAAAGGTTTTTAACAGTGGAAATTAATTTCTGAACTTATAACTTCGGCTCATAATTTTTTATATTTACGTCTGCAGAGCTGTGTCAAGGGTTTTGCTTGCGGGACGTTCTGTAGTTCTTATTGATCACTTTTTAGTAAATATTTTTGGGAGGTAAAACAGCAAATTGAATGTTTTATATTTTTGTATTTTTATCTTCTTAAAAACTTTTTATTTTTCTTAAGTCCCTGTAGGGGACTTTAATTTTTCCATAGACTGTGATAACCATGTCATGACCATGTGATCAGTCACATGGTTAGGATCACACAAACAGCCTGTCTCCTCCTAAACCATGTGACTGATCACATGGTCATGACATCATTGAAGGTCCTTAAAAGCTATGGTGAATGGAGTGTTTCTTCTCTGCCTGGTCCTGTCAATCAACAGAGCCTCTAGGAGCAGAGGTAACGCCCCTTGCACCTAGGAGCCTTATTAGCATAAAATAAAAGTTCATTTTATATAAAAATGGGGGCACCAGTAAATAAAACAGATATATTTGGAATCAGGTGACATTAGCACATCTCTAATGTCAGCCTGATTAATACTGAAAAAACTGGTGACAGAAACCCTTTAAAGGGAACCTGTCATCTCCGAAACACCCCCTGAACTAGAGTAAGTGGTGTATAGTGTAAGTGATGCTGAATCCGAATATGTAAGTTTTATCTTCATACTCACTTCCATTCTGATGTTGTGCTCCCACAAACCTGCAGTAAAATGCACTCACTGGACTCTTCTTTGAGTCCTCTCCATTATGTGAGTGAGCACTGGAGTCCAGTGAGTGCATTTTACTGCAGGTTTGTGGGAGCACAGCGTCAGAATGGAAGTGAGTATGAAGATAAAAATTACACATTTGGATTCAGCATCACTTACACTATACAACGCTTACTCTAGTTCAGGGGGTGTTTTGGAGATGACAGGTTCCCTTTAAGCACTGCAGGAAGAAGAAGAGCCAGTCCGGGAGCATCAGACACTGAACCCAGCAGTGGGGACCGGGCAAGTATGATCTCCGCCATGGGAGGTCAGTCTAACTCTTGGAGGACCCTGTTAAGTTTTTAAATTGCATATAATGAATTAAAGGAAATCTGTCACCAGGATAATCGCTATTAAAGTCAAGTCATCGCCTTATAGCACTCAGTACCTTATTTCTAGGTGTGCCTTTGTTTTAGCAATAGATGTTTTCTATCTTCTGAAAATCCAGTTTATTTGGTATGCAAATGAGGCAGTAAGGTGCCCAGAGGGGCGTTATTCTTGCAGGAAGGAGCCCAGGCACTCCTCCTACTAGTGCCCAAGCCCGCCCTCATGCTAGGAGCAGGAAAAAGGGGGCGGGGTTATGGCTTGAGTGTGATGTAGGAGGGGTGGGTGGACACATTGTGGCAGGAGGCGTGCCTGGGCTCCTTCCTGCAAGAGTGACGCCCCTCTGGGCACCTTACTAGCTCATTTGCATACCAAATAAACTGGATTTTCAGAAGATAGAAAACATCTATTGCTGGAACAAAGGCACATCTGGAAATAAGGTACTAAGTGCTGTTAGGCTATGGCTTTACTTCAATAGCGATAATCCTGGTGACAGATTCCCTTTAATGGAGTTTTCCATGTTAAATTATTCATTTTTCATCCATATTTTCCATTGCTGGTGTTGCCTGTAATATACTGTGTTCATCTTTCTCTGTGCAGACTATGGCGGTATAAGGGATACGGAAGGAGTGATTACTCGCTTTTGCAATGACTATGGAATGATAAATGACCAGATCTATTTCACACATGATGTTGTGATTGGTCAAGAGCCTATAAGCATTGGGCAGAAAGTAACTGTTTCCTATGAAGAAGACAAGACTTCTGGAGGCTGGAAAGCAATAAAGGTATGAGCAGTTCAGCAGTATCTAAAAGTACCTATGGAGAAGCTGTCAGATTATTCGCATGTACCTACCCTCTCCGTCCTAATAAAAAAAGGCAGGCAGGTCAGTCCCAGTTTCTGATGGATGTGTATTTCCAGTCAACAGTAGCCATATACATGGGTGCTCAAGTTTACATACCCATGGCAGAATTTGCCTTTGGAATTACAGATGTATTCACATGTAGGGGTTGAGATGTGGTCAAAACCACTTTGGAAAAAATGTATTTGTTTTGTCGCAGTCTTCAATGCAGTTGCAGTTTTTACAGATGAACTGTTTATTTTTATGCAAATAAGATTTTTGGTTCTCCGTGGGTGAGGCCACTGTGTTCAGTGCACCTGACTTCCCCTGTGTGATCTCTATCTACACAGAAATCTACAGCGGTATCGATCATACATGAGGGCGCGGCCTGGATGGTGTTACTGACAGAGTAATGCCCCTTTCACACGAGCGGGAGACTCGCATGTCTCCGCAACGCATCTACAGGGCTGGACTCGGCACTGACAGGGATCTCATCGCATTATATGCGATCCCAGTCAGTGCAGGAGTCCAGCCCTGTAGATGCGTTGCGGGAGACATGCGAGTCTCCCGCTCGTGTGAAAGGGGCATAAGGCTTCGTTCACATCAGCGTTCAGCCTTTCCGTTGTCCTGCTCCGTTATAGGAGCAAGAGAACAGAAAGGACAGCTCACGGGCCCCTAGACTATAATGGGGTCCGTTAGGTTTCCGCTCAGAGGAAGATTTTGGCGCGGAGACAAAAGTAGTGGGCGCCTCTGAGCGGAAATGGACCCCATTATAGTCTATGGGGTCCGTAGGCTCCGTTTGGATCAGTTATGTCCCGAATCCGTCCTTTCCGTTCTCCTGCTCAGTAATAGAGCAGAGAGGCTGAACTCTGATGTGAACAAAGCCTAAAGGTGCACCCTGCCCACTGTAAACTTGAAAAATGTATTTGCATATGAAAATCAGCTCCTTCCAAGAAAAATAAATAAATCTGTGTCCCTGACACCACCTGTTGGAAGGCAGTGTTTTGTTTTGGGGGGATTGCCCCTCATCATTGCAGAGCAAAGAGAACTGGGTGAGAGGCCTTTGTGGGGAATCTTGCAGTACTGTGGAGAACACCTGGTAAGTAAAGAGTCTTATTGCATGGTCTATAATATTCCTTGCCTCTGTTAGGTGCTTTCCATAATGAAAATTAGTATCTGTATGTCTCCCATAAAAAAAGAAGCATTAGCTAAACCTTTAACCCCTTCCATACACAGCCATTTTTCACCCTTCTGACAGAGCTGAAAGGGTGACAGGCTGACATTATCCATGTGAAAATGTCACCTGAATTGAACTCTACTGTTTATTTTTTCCATAGTGCTTATTATATGCTAATTAGCCTCTAAGAGCGGGGAGGGGGGGGCACCTGCTCCTAGAGGCTCTGTTTGCCCACCTCATTCCATGGCCACGTCCTCTTGATTGACAGGGCCAGCCGCAGGCGCAGTGAGTGAAGAGCGCTCGCCAGCTTTCTCATTGCGCCTGCGCCGAATACGTCACAGTGCCTTGCCCTGTCAATGAAAAGGACGTGGGCGTGGAATGAGGTGGGCAAACGGAGCCTCTAGGAGCAGATGCAATGCCCCCACTCATACCAAACGGATCCGTCCCCGTTGACTTACATGCAGCTGAGGACGGATCCGCAATGCCTGCGGGCATTTGTTCGCAGGGGAGCCGAGCTTACAGTGCTCGTAACGAGCACATTCGCTCATCTCTAGTTAATAACTTTGGAATGCTTTTTACTTTTCCAAGCTATTCTGAGATTTTTTGTGACACATTATACTTCATGTTAGTGGAAAATTTGAGTCGATATGTTTTTACCTTCATGTAAAATAAAATACCATATAAACCAAATACCAATAATTTACAGAACATTCTGAAAATCTTGCATTTTGCTAAATTTGAATTTTTCTCCTTTACGACAGGGATACTTTGTTACTTACTGTAAGTTTTCACTTATTTAGTTGTTTATATACGTGTATTTTTTTATTGATAATATAGTCGGGTTATATAGGGTTATATTCAATAAATAGAGATGGTTTTATTATGGAATGTGGTCTAAAGAAAAATTATGTCTATCTTGTAGATACATGCTCTAATTTTTGTGTTATTTTAATTCTGTCAGACACATTGATTATAACTGTCATCTTAGTAAGGTTGATGGGACTTTCATTTATTTGTGTTCCATTTTGGAACACATACGTGGGAAGGCTGGACATAGATAAGAGAGGCGGTTCGGGCTGCTGCGATTGGCGCCTGCCCAGTTTCTATAGGCTGAGGCTTATGCTTAGATTATTGTTAATTTTCATACATACACGTACGTTTTATAATATGCCTGGTGTAAACCTCTTTATGCTATTTATTGATATATTATGTGCAAATTTACACCAAATTAATTATATATATATGCGGTACGGCTATTGTGTGCGTTCCAGCATGAGACGTACGCCGTCACTTCCGGTATGTCGCATCCGGTTTAGTGGCGTGGAGCATGAGGAGACGCCATACAGGATGCAATTTAGGTGAGTTTAACAGGTGATTTTGATTATTTTAGATTGGATCGGTATACAGCTTCTCTGTGGCTATTAGTCTTTACCCCTGATGAAGCTTTGAGCAAAACACCCGTTGGGGCGCAGGGTCCTGCAGCCGGTATGGTATATTTATACTCTATAGTTTGGACTTTGTTCCTGGTTGTATTTGGTGTCTTTCTTACTTAAAGGGGTTGTCCGGGTTCAGAGCTGAACCCGGACATACCTTTCAATTCACCCAGGCAGCCCGCCTGAACAGGGCATCGGAGCATCCTATGCTCCGATGCCCTCCTTTGCCCTGTGCTAATTAGCGCAGGGCAAAGGAATTTAGCCCGGTTCCGGTGACGTACCGGGCTCTGCCAGGCGGAGACTTCCGCCCGGCAGTGAGCCCGGTGACGTCATCGGCGCTGTTGGGCGGGCTTTAGCGCTGCCCTAGCCATTCAAACGGCTAGGGCAGCGCTAAAGCCGGCCCATTACGGCCTGGTGACGTCACCGAACTCACTGCCGGGCGGAAGCATCCGCCCGGCAGTGAATGTATTGAAGTATATTTGTATGCACTTGCACTTTATCGGTTATGTCTTCACTTCTGACTAATATACCAGGTTCCATATACTACGTATAATTGTCAACAGTTACCGTCTGTTTGTGTTTCCCTGCTTTGGTCATGTTCCTAATGAATCTTTTGACCACCATGGATCTATTTTAATTATGTGATTTTTATTTTTTGATAATTGTATAATAAAGATTTACTGATTTACTTGCTTTTTGGTGATTATAGCCTTAAATCTATGCCAGCCTTGTTGCTAGTGTAGATTTAGATCATTTTCTACGTCAAAAACTGGCATAGAAAATAATAAATGAGG
This sequence comes from Rhinella marina, assembly GCA_900303285.1. Lineage (NCBI taxonomy): Eukaryota > Metazoa > Chordata > Amphibia > Anura > Bufonidae > Rhinella > Rhinella marina. The sequence continues at coordinate 125,579 of ONZH01019913.1, forward strand.
CCTGCTGGCTCTCCCTCTTCCCTGCCCACGCCATGCCCCTTTTTTGGAACTGGCGTATGTGGCATGGAAGAGGAAGAAGTCACAGATTTTGCTGCAAATCACCTTTGTTACAAAATCTGCTCCAAATATATGCCAAAAAGTTGCATATATTTGGTCATAAATGACCCCCTAAATATTTTTTGCAGATTTTCCATTTTAATCAATTTTTTCAGCATATACTTTATTTTTTGCCCTATAAGACACACTTTTTCTCATCAGTGTCAGTGTGTCTTGGAGTGAATACTAATGAGTGCTTCCATTATGGAAGTGCTTATTAGTACAGGAAGACTGGGGAGCTGTGAATGCAGTGCTCCTTGTGCGGGCTCTGTGCTCACCACTTCCTGGTCTTCGTCAACCACATGCTGTGCTGCCCTGTGCTATGGGACGTCGGGTCACAGCACAGGACCGCAGGAAGAGCAGAAGCTGGATCTCAGCAGCGACAGTGCCTGGAACAGGAGTTCATTTATTTTTCTCTCATCTGAGGGCTGATTAACATGGGGTTCTTATTGACATGGGGGTCTGATTGGGGTGGTCTTATTGGGTACTTAGAAACATTGGGGATCTGAGGTATGTATGGGGGTCTTATGAACATTTGGGGTCTGATATATTTTAATATATATATTATTTAAATATTTTCTCTTATTTTCATACCCTAAAACCTACAGTAGGTGCGTCTTATGGGCAGGTGTGTCTTATAGGGTGAAAAATACAGTATTTAAAGGCTTAGGCTACTTTCACACTGGCGGCATGGGTATCTGGCAGGCTGTTCCGACGGGTGAACAGCCTACCGGATCCGTGCTGCCGCAATTGCACGTGTGGGGCCGGAACTACGCTCCGTCCCCATTCACTATAATGGGGGCGGGCCGGAGTTCCGGCCGCAGCACGGCAAACATGGCCAGAGGCAGCCGGACGAAAATTACAACATGTCGCCCTTACACTGATACTTTGGACATAATAATAGAATAACAGAGGTAATAATAAAAAGCACCATCACATGCACGATTATATTGATGTAAAAATAGACATGTAATTTCCCTTCTTTATTTTGAGTGTAGTAACGACGAAGTGTTAGATTTACAGTCACCATAAAACTAACTTTATCATCTGACACTAAGCTGGAAACTTTCTAGTGCTTATAAAACTCCGGGCACATGAGTGCTATTTGATGGCACAGGATGACATTAGCGGACTGTACTGGCCCAGTTTAGCTCTAGGTGGAATAAATGAGGTCTTTGTGTAAACAGCTTTTCAGAAAAGGAGGGCAAGTTTGTTGTGCACTCAGGCAAAGCGACGCCCTGGCTGCTGGGGAGCAAAGTGTTGTCCTTCAGTCACAGAGGGAGATCCGTAAAATGTTCACGCTTATTAAGGCTTCTGCACTATTTTTTTTAACAGTTGGGAGTGTTCTCTGCATTTTCCTCTCCAAATGTCACACAGTTTACTGCATTAGGTTTAGGGTCACCACTAGTAACTGTGATGTGATATGACTTCTGCCAGCATGTTTTGTTTTTTTTTAGGGCTCGTTCACACGACCGTGGTTTGGTTCCGCATCCGAGCCCCATTTTGTTTTGTGGCTTGGGTGCGGACCCGTTCACAGCATTCCGTGTGCTGTCCGCATCCGTTGCTCCATTCTGTGGCCCCGATAGATCATATCCTATAGAAACGGCATTTCTATAATGGGCCGTCCGTTCCACAAATTGTGGAAGGCACATGGACGGCATCCGTCTTTTGCGGATCCGCAATTTGTGAACTGGCATAAGATTCAGCAGGGGTCTCTTTTAAGCCATGTTCACACTGTACAGTATTTCCTTTATTCTTTTCCTCCATTTAGGATACAGTTCTGGGTTCAGCTTTAAAAAACAAAAACCTTATATTGCCTGTAGGAAACTTTACGGGTGGTGCTGGTTTTGCCATGACTGAAGCATAACATATCTAATATGAACCGCTCAATCAGAATCTGGTAGCTCTAACATGCAATGTTGTTACTCTCAAGAAAGACATTGGCCGCTTTCAGACGAGCCAGTTTTACACTCCGGACTTGCAGCGCAGCACCCGTCCTGAACTCCCAGCACTGTTGGGGTCGCATAGCATTATATTAAAGGGAGTCTTTCACCTGTTTTTCACCTATATAACTAACAACAGTGCCGCACAGAAGATTTCATACACATCCCAGACATACCTGTGTGCACTGTGTGTCTGTATTACATGTCCAGGAAAAGCACTTTTATTCTGCAGGAAAACAGCTCCCAAGTGCCCAGCTGAAAGTGAAACTAAAAACAGCTTTCTCTCGATTTCTAACAGCTATATCTTCTGATATACTGGATATAATGTTGTGATTTCGGTATCATTTGAAAGCTTGGATGCCATCTTTCAAAGAAGGTCAGAACCATTTTTCTATCTGCTACCAATCCCAAGATATGAGCAGCTAAAGCAGCCCTCCCCTCTTCAGTCTGGTTTGCTCTGGGCACTTGCAGCAGCAGAGCCGGGCACTTGGGAGCTGTTTTCCTGCAGAATAAAAGTGCTTTTTCTGGACATGTAATACAGACACACAGTGCACACAGGTATGTCTGGGATGTGTCTGCAATCTTCTGTGGGGCAGTGCTGTTAGTTATATAGGTGAAAAGACTCCCTTTAATATAATGCTATGCGACCCCAACAGTGCTGGGAGTTCAGGACGGGACGGCATAAATACACAGAGTGCACACAGGTATGTCTGGGATGTGTCTGCAATCTTCTGTGGGACAGTGCTCTTAGTTATATGGGTGAAAAACTCCCTTTAATTTATGATGCTATGTAACCCTTAGGCCTCATGTGCTGGCCGTGGCCGTATTGCTTCCCACATACATGAGTCCACAATACACAGGCATCAGCCGCGTGCACCCCGTATCACGGACCCATTCACTTGAATGGGACCTTGCACGAGCGCCGGTCACCGCTGGGCTCAAGCATGCGCTCTGTTAAGATCAGTGCCTCTGCCCATAGGGACAGAGCAGTGCACACGTGCAGTATCTCCGAGCCAGAGAAGGAGCCAGGCTGGCTGGTGCATCTGTGCAGGTGCATGCACCAAAACTGAAATCTCCACCAGCACGGGAGCTCAGGTATAATCTACGCCAGTTTTCTGTCATACAGGGGAAATGTGGATCGTACCCAGACCTAAAATACATTTGGTCATGTGCAATGGATACATGTGCTGTCTATGGAGAACGTCTGTGATTCAGTGATATGTAAATGAGACCTTAGATCTTTTTAATACCTTGGATTTGGCTGTCAAAGATTTTTGTGCAGCAAATCCACAGCTTGTACGGTACCTGCAAAGTGGATGAGATTTTAAGAAATGTAAAAAATTCAGCAGCTTAAGGCTTCTTTCACATGACCGTTGTGCTTTGCATTCCTCAAATTGTGGATCCGGAAAAAAAAAGCATGACATCCGTATGGCATCCGTTTTTTTGCGGATCCACTGTAACAATGCCTATCCTTGTCTGCAAAACGGACAAGAATAGGACATGTTCTACTTTTTTTTGCGGGCTACTGAACGGACATACGGATGGGGACAGCACACTGTGTGCTGTCAGTATTTTTTGCTGACCCATTAAAATGAATGGGTCCACATCCTATCTGCAAAATATGCGGATCAGAGACCGCAAAATATACCGTCGTGTGAAAGAAGCCTAAGGGCCCTTTCACACGAGCGTAAGACTCGGACGTCTCCTGCATCGTGTGCTGTGTACTGAACTCCCGGCACTGACCGAGGTTACATAGCATTATACTGATTTATGATGCTATGTAACCCTTACAGTTCTGGAATGTGTTGGATAACACTGACACTTAGTGTTATCCAACACATTCCAGAACTGTAAGTGTTACATAGCATCATAAATCAGTATAATGCTATGTGATCCCCGTCGGTGCCTGGAGTTCAGGCCAGTAGATATTTGCCGTGTGTCGCGCTCATCGGCAAGGGGCCTAATACGTACGGTTTTTGCCACGCATCCGTGCCTGACTTTTCCACTATTCTTTCCATCACGTGTGGCCACACCCTGAGTTAATTTTCCAGCTAAAATCATTGTATCTATTTGTCAAGGTAAGTGAATTGGTGTGCAGACAGGCTGAAGATCTGGGTGGGGTCTGGCAGGAATTATTTTGCACCCCAGGAGCCACGCTGATGAATCAGTCTGAAGAGCTGCTCACCCTGTGTCTGGTTTTTAATCCGTGTCTTTGGGTTCATTTAGTATGGAAACAGATATATTTTATTGGCTCTATAATCATGTGAGTGTCCTACTGGAATAACAGACCTTACTTCTTTTCAGTAATCTTTTTATTGAGCACATTGCAGTCTTGGAGTAAATACCAATGTAAATGTAAGTACAGAAAATACCAATGTGGATGACAACCTGTCCGTGGAAGATATTCAAGGGATAGAACAAGAATTTCCTTCACATTGAACGTGGGTGCAGGTGAATGCACATAAGATCTGCGGATTTATGTGCGTTTCTGCAGTATATCCTCGCCAAAATCCGCAATGTCTGACAGTAGATTGGTGCAGATTTGATGTGGTTTTGCCAGATCTCACCCTTCCATTGAAAAGGGTGAAATCCACAGCTAAAATCACAAACGTAATTAACATGCTGCAAATTTGGAAATCCACACAGCAGGTCAATTGTTGCACTGACTAAATCTGCAAAGTGTACACGTACTGTACTATGCTATGCATAGGAATCCGTATCTAATATATAAAGCTGAGTGTATGTATGTATGTGTGTGTCCGCTAAAGGAATCCGCACCGTCGCGTTTACGATCAAGAAATTTTGCACAGCCGCCTCCTGTCACTCGGGGAATGTCATAGACTATGTTTTGAATGGAAATTTTCACCCTTTACTTTTTAATTTTTTTGCCAAATAATATGCTTAGTAATCTAACCGCCTAACTACAGGAGCCGTTGGCTGTTGTAGCAGTTAGCCTGGATATACATCAGGTTGCATATAGCAACCAATCACAGCTCACCTTCTATTTTGCTACAGGTCATTGATATGAGCTCTGGTTGCTATAGGCAACGAAGGACATTCTTACTATAGGACAGCTTTTGTGTGAGTTAATGATTTTGATTGCGACGCTTAGCCAACGTTGTTGTAGAGGCTGATGTAACTCACATGGCCTTAAAGGGTTATTCTCATCTTATAGGGTTATTCTCCTCTTATAGGTGCGGGTCCCACCACTGGGACCCGCACCTATATCGAGAATGGAGCCCCCAAAGTAAGCCGCCCTCCTTTCATTTCTATGGGTCCGCTAGCTCGGCTATTTTCGTCGGCTACATAGAAATGAATGGGAACAGTGGCCGCGCATGCGCTCCCATTCATTTCTAGGGGAGCAGCGCCTGGTGGAGGCCGGACCCCGGGAAACCTGGGGTCCTCCAGGCGCAGCGCTCCCCCCTCCGATCTTCATATACCGCTGGGACCTGCACCTATAAGACAATGGGGGCATATCCAAGCGATATGCCCTTATTGTCTAAGATGAGAATACCCCTTTAAGTGTATACTAATTCTGTGGGGTTTTATATACCGTCAATTAACGACAATAATGCCCCGCTGTGGAAGTCTTTATTAGGGGGGCGGGTCACTGTTAAAGGAGCGGGCTGCCGTGAAATTCAAAGTTAAGGGGGTGGGCTGCTGTGGCGGTCACATTTTAAGGAGGCGAGGCATTGTGAAGGGGTCAGTGTTAAGGGGTGGGGAGCTGTGGAGGCCACTGTTAAAGGGGTTGTCTGGGTTCAGAGCTGAACCTGGACATACCCATAATTTCACCCAGTCAGCCCCCCTGATGTTAGCTGGAGCACGCATGGCAACGACTTTCTTGTTTACGTACAACAACACGCTGCCAGGCGGAAGCTTCCGCCCAGCAGTGTGTTCAGTGATGTCACTGAATCTGATGGGCGGTCTTTAAAGTGCTGCCCTAGCCTCGTTTTAAAGGCTAGGGCAGCACTAAAGCCCACCCATCAGTGCCAGTGATGTCACAGGACACACTGCTGGGCGGAAGCCTCTGCCTGACAGCCCTCAGGAGAGTCTGGTTTGTCACCGGATCTCGTGAAAATGCCAATTGTGCAGGGCAAAGGAGAGCATTAGAGCATAAACTGCTCCGATGCTCAAGTCAGGGGGGCTGCCTGGGTGAAAATATGGGTATGTCTGGGTTCAGCTCTGAACCCGGACAACCCCTTTAAGGGTGCGGGGTGCTGTGGAGGTCACTGTTATTGGGGATACGATATCTTTTGACGACACACACAAACATTAAATGAAATAGATGAAATATACCTGTGCGAAGCCAGGTCCTTCTTCTAGTGTGTGTGTGTGTGTGTATATATATATATATATATATATATGTGTGATTTATTTATAATTTCTGGTTTTCCCTGTAGACTTTAATGGGGTTGTTTACCTAAAAATCTGAACCAAATTTCACAGCTTTTTCTGCAATTGACATTCTACAGATTTTCAAATCAGTACAGCAGGTCAATTTCTGCACAGAAGAGAAAAAAAAAAATGGGGAGATTTCTCAAACTTGTGTAAAGTCGCTGGCTTAATCGCCCATAGCAACCAGTGAGATTCTACCTTTCATTTTTCAGAGCTTCTTTGGAAAATGAAAGGTGGAATCTGATTGGTTGCTATGGGCAACTAAACCAGTCTTCCTTTACACCAGTTTGATAAATCTCCCCATAAGTGTACATGAGATTTTGAAATTTGTCAAATCTCATTGGGGCACATTTATTAAGCTCGCCTTTTTTTAGGAGTAAAGAGAAGACTGTTGTATTTGAAATGCCTGTCTTTAAGCTGATTTATTAAGGGATCATAAATTTGAGGCAATTTAATCATATTCTGCTTAAATGTGGCCTCTAGTGGTTGTTTTCTTGTAAGACAGTGTCATATTCACTAAGATTTGTCTCATTGGTTTGCACTTAAAAAATTGCACAAATGACCGGCAAAAAGTTGTATCTCTCTCTTTCGGTGCAAAAAATTTCTCGCTCAAAACAGACAGGAAAAATAAGCCTGGTCAGGAGTGGAGTTTATGCACCTAATTCAGACCTTAAAAAAAAAAAAAAAAAAAAAAAGTGCACCAATATAAATACATCGGAACCGATGCTCAAAACAAAGACAACTCCAGAATTAGTCTCAAATTAGTCTCCGAATTAGGGCTCATGCACACGACAGTATGCATTTTGTGGTCCTCAAAACACGTATCCGCAAAAAACACGGATGACATCCATATTGCATCCGGTTTTTTTGCCTATCCTTATCCACAAATGGTCACGTGTGGACATAGCCAAAGGGTGGGTTTACACATGTTTTTGTGGTCTTATTGGTTCAGTTGTGCTACACTGCACTATTTCACTTTTACAGGCATTTTTAGTGGGTTTTTACTTTTTGTATTAACAGTTTAAACTCTTGGGTTTTTAGCAGGTACATTGAGATTTATGTTAAAACATATCTTGCCTTCAGCAGTCTGTGTTTAAAAAAACAAAAAAAACTCTTGAAAAGAAAAATATAATATATAGCTTTCTATTACTTAATTGCCAATATTCTATGCAGTACCTTTGACATACTAAGGCCCCTTTCACACGAGTTTTCCGCGCGGGCGCGATGCGTGACGTGAACACATAGCACCCGCATTGAATCCTGACCCATTCATTTCGATGGGTCTGTGTACATTTTTTCACGCATAACTTTTGCGTTGTGTGAAAATTGCAGCATGTTCTATATTCTGTGTTTTTCACGCAGCCCTGGCCCTAAAGAAGTGAATGGGGCTTCAGTAAAAAACGCATTGTATCCTGAAGCAAGCAAGTGCGGATACAATGCGTTTTTCACTGATGGTTGCTAAGAGATGTTGTTTGTTAACCTTCAGTTTTTTATCACGTGAGTGAAAAACGCATCAAAAACGCGTTGCACTCGCGCGGAAAAAACTGAACGCAATCATAGACAGAACTGACTGAACTTGCTTGCAAAATGGTGCGAGTTTCCATGAAGGTATCCAGACCTAATCCGTGACCCTCGTGTGAAAGGGGCCTAAAAAGAAGGCTTTCGCATAATCTTTTTGTGCTAGCATGGAATTTGTGCTGTGACATCCCTCCCTGGCAAAGGGGGCAAGTGGATAAAGTAGATTTCGGTGAAGATGGTCAAATATCGGATACAGTGCTGGTGTTCTAGATAACGTATTCTTATTTACGTTATCTTAGCTGGTTAAAATTATGTGGATAGGGGATCATTATCAGAATGGCGGGGGTCCTACCGCTGGGACCCCTACCGATCATGAGAACGGGGCCCCTGTACTCCCTGCAGCTCTTGTGAAAAGAATGGAATAGCTGCGCTCATGTGCGACCGGCCACCACGTTCTTTTCAGTGGGGGTTGCACGGGGTTCGGGGCCACCGTTCTCATGATCGGTGGGGGACCCAACGGTAGGACCCCCACCAATCTGATATCCCCTGTCCTGTAAATAGGTGATAAATTTAACCAACCGTAATTCCCGTCTAAAGCCTCATTGACACGCCAGTGTTTCACGGATGTGTGCTGTACATGGACAGCACACGTCCCCATTCATTTTAATGTGAGTATTCAGACATCAGTGTTTTAGCACGGTGCGTGGGTCAGTGTTTTTAGCACAGATGCATGTTCTATTTTGTCCGTGTTCACGGATCCATCACGTCCATTATAGTCTATGGGCCTGTGAAAACTACGGATCCCTCACGGATGCCATCTGTGTTGCATCCGTGTTTCACGGATCATTAAGAAGAGATGCTTTGAACATTATTTTTCAGCTGTTCAGTGTCAGTGAAACACGAATGCGACACGGATAGCAAAAAACGGACACACGGATCCTTCATGGATGCATCAGTGACCACATGCTCATGGATTTGAGCACAGACATGGACATGTGAATGAGGCTTAAAGGGGTTCTGCAGTTCTTTTAAACATATGATGTATCCTCTCGATAGATCATCAGCATCCAGGAGTGCCGCGGCCTTCTCTGTGTTTCCCTCAGGCCCAGTGACGTCACGACTACTATCACTGGCCTGGGCGGGGCTAAGCTCTGCTCACATGAATGGATCTTAGCCCCGCCCAGGCCAGTGATAGTAGTCGTGATGTCACTGGGCCTGCTGTAAAGTGCGGCTGCCTTCTCAAACAGCTGATCGGCGGGGGTGCATCAGATGCTGATGATTTATCCTGAGGATAGATCATCGGTTTAAAACAACTGCAGAACCCCTTTAACTCTTACTGATAGAGCCCATTCGCGCAACCGTAAGGGCTCCATGACCAAATTGTGGACCACAAACGTCACTTGTCTTACAGAGTTACAAAGATATAAAAGATCCGAATGAAAGTAGAAGATGCACTGCATGGAAAGCCCCCAACCAGACAGGCATGGTCAAGAGTTCTGGCTCATTGCTAAAAAACAGGGGCTTTCATGCTATTTTTCTGGCCACCTCCTACTTGGGCATTCTCCTTAGGCTACTTTCACACTAGCGTTTTTAATTTCCGGTATTGAGTTCCGTCATAGGGGCTCAGTACCGGAAAAAAACGCTTCAGTTTTGTCCCCATTCATTGTCAATGGGGACAAAACTGAACTGAAGACAACGGAATGCTCCTGAAAGCATTCCGTTCCGTCTTCAGACCGGAGAACAAACCGCAGCATGCTGCGGTGTTCTCTCCGGTCCAAGCATCCGCACCAAGACGGATCCGGAATGACCCCCAATGCAAGTCAATGGGGACGGATCCGTTTTGTGTGACACACCAGTAATCCGGATCTGTCCTCCATTGACTTGCAATGGGGGGTCATTCCGGATCCGGCAACACAGAAATACATACATACATACATACATACTCATACTCCAGGCAGGGACGCCGGCAGCATGTCTTCACGCGCCTCCTGCGCGCAGCTATGACGTTTCCCCAGTGCGCCCAGCAGAGGGCACTGTGGGGAATCATCATCACTGCGCGCAGGAGGCGCATGAAGACATGCTGCCGGCGTCCCGGGCTGGAGTATGTAAGTATGTATGTGTTTGTGTGTGTATGTCTGTATGTATTGCTGTCCCAATGTCTGTCAACATGTGTGGGGCCGGAGCGCTGCTCCGGCTCCACGCATGTATCAGCGGCAGCATGGATCCCTTGGCGCCCTTTAGGTGCCGGATCCGTGCTGCCGCTAGTGTGAAAGAGGCCTTACAATTTGCACACTAAATAACCCATTGACTTGAATGGGTCTGTGATCCGCAAGATATGGCAAAAGGTAGGATGCCCTACCTTTTGCGGAACAGAGTCACGGATCGGAAGCACGACAAAGTTCTTCTGTGGGCTTTCGGGTCCGTGCCTCCAGACCGCAAAAGATGGGACATGTCCTATCTTTTGCTGTATCTTACGGATCACGGATCCGTTTTTTAGCACAAAGAACCCGGGGGAAAAAAAAACATGAACAATGGGTGTATGCCAGGTTTCACACACAGCATTTTTTCAGAAAAACTAGGCATTTTAAAGACGTTTTAGTCTATAGTACAATATAGGCTTCTCTAAGTTTTGAAAAACTGGAGCTCCATGGCCTCTTCAGACAGCTGATCATCGCGTGTTGAACCTCCACTAGTCAGCAATACTGTACTCACAGAAACCTATTTTTGCCTTTTAGGTACAATGCATCTCTGGCAAGTGGGAAATTAACACCCCTGAAAATCAAAATGTGTTGGACTTGGACATTAAAGTTTTAATTGGCACCATTACATTTTGCAATAAAGATGGCGGAGAAATTAATCAGACAACGTATTTTTCCATGTGTGATGTGTGTGAAGGTAATGTAATCCTCAGTGGTTTCTACTATGCTAATTAATAATGGGCTGGTGCATAATTTACAATACGTTTATCAATTCAGTTATAAAAGTGTTCCAGTGGAAAACCTTATCGTTTCATGACGTCAAGATTTGATTAACTGTGTGTATATGCCATATGTATAAAATATTATACTGTTTTAGGATATATCCCTTACAAAGGAGACTGGGTAAAAGCAGAGTATTTCATCAATCCATCGTCATGGAATAGTGAAGCAATTTCAGTAAAGCCTCTGAGATGTAAACGAGTAGACCAGGTATGTACTGAAGGGTCCGGAAGACAGATCTGTGCTGTGGATTTGCAAATTGTGCACCAAAATCGCTGTGACAAATTAGTACAAGATATGTAAATCAGGTTTTCTCATCCTTGTTATTACGGTATAGCTGCTGCAGTTTTAAGCTTACAGTCCCTAAGGGGCCTTGCACACGAACTTATGCCCTCCGAGACATACGGTCTGTGAGCGGGCCATATGTCCCGGAGCGGCATTGATCGTGCGCACGGGAGCTCACAGACCGTATGTCTCGGAGAGCATACGGTTGTGTGCAAGGGCTCTAAAAGGCAAAAATACGCCTTCTGGTTTTTAGTTTATATTTTAGGTTGGGAATGCAAGACTGACCAGATCTCCACGTTACCCCACCATGGTGGTGAAAACAGTGCCCATCTCTATTAATTTCTTAAGTTGAAGAAAACTGCTGAGCGCTGTGGTGTGTCTGGGTCTTCCTGGTCGGCGGATGGAGACTTATTCTGCTCTGGTGCCTGACGTCCCACCAGAAGCCCCAAGGCAGGGAACAGCCATAGCTACCCATTTTATCTGCTTCCCTTTTTTGTTACTAAATTTCAGTGTGACCAGACTGAACTCCTCTGCACCAACTGTCTGGGACCAGGAGGGCACCCCAGTTAGCCCTGTTTTACAGTAGGCACAACCTTTCTTTGTCAGCATGAGATCTTTCAGGAAGTTCCGTTCTCACATGTTCCTGATGCTTGGGTATACAAAGTCTAAAATGAATTATGGAAACAACCACGCCCACACACCATAGTATAACACTTTATGGACTGAGCTGAGTCCATATTAGTCAGGGAGTGGGAGGCCAGTAATGATATTAAAGGGGTTGTCCAAATTATGGAAATAAAATATAGCACTGTAAATCTGATGGGCAGCAATATATAACTAAGTTCAGCAAGTTTTAGGCAAAAAAAATCTATATTTCCTCATTTCCCTGGTTCTCTTCTGGCCTTTGTTTACATGCAGTAATAACAATCTCTGCCCCTCCCCCCTCCCCCCTTCTCTGCAAAGGCAGTGAATATAAGTGCTGTGAGTACATGTCTGCCTGCTGGGATACTCAGCAGCATGTTGTTCGTGTAGGACTACAAGTCCCAGCTGTACAATGACACTGCTGATACACACAGGAAATTCTCCCTACCTGTTCTTGTACAATACAATTCCTCTATAGCTCCTTGCCCAGCATTTGTCTCCTCTCACTGCTGCAGCTACTATTTGTTGTAAAGCCTTGAGCCCTCAGTGTGTTCTGGCTGAAGGGGTTAATGTTTTATCTGAAGGAATCCAGGGAGAGAGAAGATAGCAGGAGCCCGGCAAAGAAAGGGGGCGTGGCCAGTGACATCTCGTGTACAGACTCTTATCTGAACTCTGAGGCTTGTACACGAAACATCATGGACCAGGGAGATAAGGTGACATCACAGGTCATGTGACCCTCAGTCAACTCTGAGAAACCAGCAGCTTTAGAAACACAAAGTATATGGTGAAGTTGTTATACCTGACAAGTTAGAAACATATAAAGAATAAAAAAATAACTCGGACAACCCCTTTAATGTAGTGTTCCAACAGAATATAAGGTAAGCAGGTATAACGTTAGGAGCACTACCTTATCTTCATTAGTAGTGCAGGCATCCCCATTCTCCGAGCTCCAGAGCTGCTGTCCTCAACACCAGCACTCACAAGCCATGCCATGCTTGGTAGATAAGCTCCAAAAAATGGTCCTTGTACAGGGTCCCTGGATGTAACTCTTAAAGAGGAGGTGTCCTGGATAACAGCTCAACTCCGATTATTACAGGTCTTTCTGACCAGTGATCACTGAGTCACGTCACTAAGGTAACGAGTAGCAGAGATGAACAATATTCCAATGAATTTCAGCAGATAGGCGTCCTTCTTAGCCAGGGATAGCTGCCATCTCTACTTTTAGACTTTATATACAGTCTCCACAGGCTACATGATTAAATCTTGTTCTGTGCCCTCAGATTGTGGGTTTTTATTCAGTCTCTACCCCTGGACTTGTGGTCTAAAGTTTCCACTCACAACTTATGTCCGCATGATGTCATAGATCTGATGTGCATCAGCTGTTGGGTCGGTCATTGCATCCATGGGTATGCATCAAGGATATGTACCTGCAAGTTTCACCAGCACTTTCTCTTTGCAGTAAATTAAGCTACTACTAAATTATGACTTTCCCATTCATGTTAGTAATGGTCTCCCTGTTCTGCTCCATGGATACAATACCATTTATCTTCACACCTTACATTCTTACCCCAAATCACATCTAGCACTTGTATTTTGCTGTGGAGAGGGATGTACTAACTAGAATATGTGGTGCCTTATCTTCCCATAAGGATTGTTTGCATCCATAATCTGTGCTGTGTAGAAATGTAATAAATATGTAAGAAGTCAAGGTTGTACAAAGTCTGCCTGTCTGCTCTGTGTAAAGTCTGACCTCTAGTGTCTGCTTCAGATTCTGCATTCAGCATTTCCATTAGAATTAAAATGTTGTATGTCTAGACTTCTCAGCTGAAAGCAGGACTGTGCAGAAAGTAAGGATCTTCAAAATGGTGAGCTATCCAACTGCAACATATATGATAAAGTTTTGTGTTGTATAGTGATTTAGCTGGAGTTACATGAGGTCTGTCAGAATGATCATCATTACAATGGGAGCTTCACTTTACAGAATGTTCTAAGGTATGTTCTCCACAGAACACTTCACTACTGGGTATTAGGTAACAGCCTGGGCTCCGAAGAGGATCCTCAGGTCAGTTTTTCCCTTTTTATAAGAAAATGAATGGAAAAACATCCGGATGGATACTAAACCTAATTATTATTACCCTGGATGTCGTCTTGCTTCTGGGATGGGGTGTCCATCTCCCATTCATGTGAAAATCCAAATTTCTAGAAAAAATAAATAAATAATTGAAAAAATATTAAACGTTGTTAATCCCACATGAAGCCTCTCAACTTAAAAAGAAACAAAAGATGCCCACGATGTAATATGGGGATTGTGTTTTTACCTTTACTACAGGTATTTGCTAAGGTGTGGCCCAAAATCATTGGACTGTGGCGCAGCAACAAACTAAATGTGGATTTAGACTCTGTCTGATTTCCGGGCAGATTATCGGAAACAGCTGTTCCTGTGTATTATCTTTCCTGACAATCTACCAATCTAAATGTGCCACCAATCACCCGATGAACGAGCGAAATACTGATTCATCGGATGATCCTGTCGTTCATGCAGGCACATCAATCATCATTTCTGGGTAGCAGATCAGACTGCCTAAACAGCGTGAAGCAGCTACCAGAAACAGTGATTCTGTATGAGGATAAGCAATAGCCATCCCTCGTACAGTGAAGGAGATCGCTGCATGTAAATGTGTGGTCTCCTTCACTGAGCGAGCAGCTACCATCGACTGTAACATTGTGCGGTGTAAAACCCCTTAAAGGTCCCTTTGCAAGGGATGATTAAAAATAAATCATTGTTCCTGTGCAGCAGATCATTCTGTGTGAACAGGGATCTGCTGCTCAGAAACACTGATTATCTATGGGCACAAGTGATCATAGTAATTACCGCTCACCCCTATACATTGTATGCATATAAATGCATCTCAATTACGACTATTGCTACAGATTTATTGAGCTAATCTCAAAGCATTCAAGAGTTCGTGTCAGCAGGCCTGTGGTTAGGCCCGGTCACTCACCTGTAATATGTGGCAGGAATATATTTGTCTAAAACTGGACTAATGGTGACCATACAAAATGAGATTGTTGGTCAAACAAGCTATCTTTCGACACCCACCTCAGCTTGACCTAGCATACGTTTGCTCTGAACAAGGGTAGGGCCTCTGTCAGCGCCTTATCTCCTCGAACAAAAGTATTGGGTATGTTAAAACCAACAACCTTATCTTTATCTACATCATCTAGCACTGGTGGAGAATTACACAGTAAATGGCTGTCTAGTCCCATTAAAGTTGGCCAATTTGGACAATGTGGGAGTTCCACACTAGCATTTATATATTCCGGTATTGAGCTCCGTCATAGGGGCTCAATACCGGAATAAAACGCTTCAGTTTTGTCCCCATTCATTGTCAATGGGGACAAAACTGAACTGAAGACAACGGAATGCTCCTGAAAGCATTCCGTTCTGTCTCCAGACTGGAGAGCAAACCGCAACATGCTGCGGTTTTCTCTCCGGTCCAGGCATCCGCACCAAGACGGATCCATCATGACCCCCAATGCAAGTCAATGGGGACGGATCCGTCACCCTGCACTTTTCCTCTGGAGGTCCAGCAGGGGGCGCTGTGCAGGGTGCTCTTCACTTCAGGCTGCTCTTTCCGCTCCCCTTCCTACCAGACTCCAGGTAAGCAGCTCTCTGGGGGAAGGGGGGTTTGGGGGCCACAAAATCTTTAAAGGGCCGGAGTGCGGTTTTGGCCCCACACATGCACCTGCGGCAGCACGGATCCGGCGGGCCCCTTCACCTGCTGGATCCGTGCTGCCGCTAGTGTGAAAGTACCCTAATGTGTAAGAGTAGCTTAAGGCCATTATCATAGAGGCACATTTGTGAACATATGCAATACGTATTCACAATATGGCATTTTACAGATCATCTGTATGTCATTAATGCATCAGTTACAGATATCACATACTGACGTGTCAATAGTGCATGCTGTCTTTAAAACATACATGTGTATTTTATATTCCCATGTGAGCAGCCTACTAGAGTGACGTTTACTCTGTACTATACAGAGAAAACATGTAATATGTAATGAAAATCCCACATGAAAATGGTCTTAAGGGGTTAATAAAAGGTGGACAACCCCTTTAATACAATATGACATAACTGTAAGGGCTCATTCAGATGGATGCCGGGATGCGGATGCCTGGACCAGAACGGAATGCTTCTAGGAGCATTCTATTGTCTTCAGTTCAGTTTTGCCTCCATTGACAATGAATGGGGACAAAACTGAAGCGTTTTTTTCCGGTATTGAGCCCCTATGACGGAACGCAATACCGGAATTATAAAACGTTAATGTGAAAGTAGCCTTAGCTGTAGAAACCAGTGTCAGACAGCTGCTGCCAAGGCCAATAAGATAATGGGTTGCATCAAAAGGGGCATAGAGGAGCTAGGGTGCACAGAGTGGCTTGTGCCCACCCTCCGTGCATTTAACTGCTTATTTGCATATGCATTAAAAGCACTGGATCACTAAGTCAAAGGTATCATTACATTCAGCTGAGCTACAGTAGTCCAACCAGTCATTGTTTGTGGTTTAACAGCAAATTTCCTGGTGGCAAATTCCCTTTAACATTACCTCCATAAATTTAGAGGTGCCACTTGGTATTCATCTGAATGGCGTGCATCCCAGATTGATGACGGTTTTTTTTTAAGATTTTTAGATATGACAAATGTACAAGTTTCTTATTTCTTTTGTGTTTCCTTTTGGTTGTTCAGGTGAAAATCTCTGCTTTCTATGGGATGAGTGGAGTAATTGATGACGGTATATTCTTCACAATGGATGCTGTAAGACTTCCAGAAGGTTACAAACCCCAGCGAAATGACCTGGTTAATGCAGTAGCAGTAGAAAGTACCCAGTCGTGTTATGTGTGGAGAGCACTTTGCATGGCCCCAACTAATAGAAATGGGTAAAGAAATGTAAAATACTGATTCTTGTTCAGAATGCTTTAACAATTTGATGTAACTGGTATTACACACAGAAATTATGAAAATGCTTGGTCATTTACAGTCACATCACAGCAAAATGTGTATGTGGAGATTCATCAGATGAGAGGTCATCTCTAGAATTTGCCTAACTGCCCCTTCCATGTCCCCCACAGTTACCTTCTTAAACCTCACACCAACATCCACGAACAAATACAACAAACCCCTATGGTGGCAGCTCATATTGGCTAAAGCCATGATCCCATTCTACTGGAAACAAACCTCTGCCCCTCCGATATCTCATTGGATCCATTAAAGGGAGTCTGTCACCTCATTTTCACCTATATAGCTAACCGCACTGCCCCACAGAAGATTACATACACATCCCAGACATATCTGTGTGCACTGTGTGTCTGTATTACATGTCCAGAAAAAGCACTTTTATTCTGCAGGAAAACAGCTACCAAGTGCCCAGCTCTGCTGTTGCAAGTGACCAAAGCAAACCTGACTGAAGAGGGGAGGGCTGCTTTAGCTGCTCATATCTTGGGATTGGTATCAGATAGAAAGCTGGCATTCCAAGCTTTCAAATGATACCCAAATCACAGCATTATATCCAGTATATCAGAAGATACAGCTGTTAGAAATCGAGTCAGGAGAGAAAGCTGTTTTTAGTTTCACTTTCAGCTGGGCACTTGTGAGCTGTTTCCCAGCAGAATAAAAGTGCTTTTTCTGGACATGGAATACAGACACACAGTGCACACAGGTATGTCTGGGGTGTGTCTGCAATCTTCTGTGGGGCACTGCTGTTAGTTATATAGGTGAAAAACAGGTGAAAGACTCCCTTTAAATAGGGCAGGTTGCAACATTGGAAGAACTATGCTCTTATGCGAGTGGTCACACTAATAAATACAGGGCCATCTGGGCCCCTGGAGGTCTTTCGCAACATCTGCAGAGATTCTCCCATACTTATCTACCTAGAAATAACAGAGGTACATTCTTCTCCAAAACATACCTTCCATATTTAAAATGGAGACTGGTTATGTCTGTATGAGTTCGGTCCTTGCATGTTTCATGTCAACACTTCATTCAAACCTTATATTATGTTCTTTTCTTTTTGTATTTTACACTTTAAATATACTGGCTTTTGCACAAGCAGAGTAACTGTTGTTACTAAACTGGGGCATGCTGTGATCTTTACAAGAACAGTACTCTAAAGCTACTGACTGACATCGCCACAATGACAGACCTCTTAAAGGTGTTATCCTGTTAAAGAAGAACTCCCGCAAAAATGTTTATTTTCTGACCTGTTAGAGAAAGGTGCATGATATAATCTGTAGTGATTGTCATTTTCTTATTAGAGGCTGAAATTGAGAGTTTCCACTCTGTTCTTATTGTAGCTGGGTCATGTGACCAACTCCCTGACCGCCAACAGACCCAGGACAGCAAAGCCAGTCACTTCTCTATTCATTCCTATGAGACTGAAAGTGAGGCTCCCATAGGAATACATAGAGAATTAGACTTCCTGTCCACACATAAGGTGCTGTGTGAGTTGGTGGGTCTAATTCCTAGTCACATGACACAGATGAGAAACTTCAGGATGATATAACTCAAAAATTCAGCTACTGGTAAGAAAATGACATTCACTACAGATTATATCATGTACATTTCTAGCAGGACATGGAATAAAAATTTTTGCGGGAGTTCTTCTTTAAATATAATGATGACCTTTCCTCATCATAGGTCATCATTATCAGATCGGCGGGGTTCTGAGTCCGGGCACCGCCGAACAGCTGTTACAGGGAGCTGCTGTTCTCTCTGGAGCTGCTGTTCTCTCCGGAGCTTTGTGTAGTGTAGTCGGCTCCAAGCATCTCTCCAAGCACAGTGTCGTACATTGCATAGCGGCTGTGCGCGGTGGTATTGCAGCTCAGCCACATTATTATTCTTGTGTGGCCACAAATAATATGTATATACTCTCACCTGGATATTCTTAAAGGGGTCGTGTCATCTCGTACATTGGGGGCATACCGTCAGCCCCACAGAAGTGAATAGAGCGGAGGCGACACTTGCGCAGTGAGCTTCCCATACCTATTCCCATTCATATCTATGGGACCTAGATCTAGTATGTATGATCATAGGTACCTTGTGTAACAGCATAGTTCATTTCTTCCGTGAGAGCTATTTTTCACTGTTGTTTTTTTTTTTTTTTGCAGAACTGTACCTGATCATGAGGATACAGGCAGTCGGCATTCTGCTGTTTTGATGATGAACAAAGGAGGTTTGGAGGTTTCCAGGATGACCCATTTAGGAGTGATCAAGCAGGGACAGAGTAAATCTCTGACAATTTCCATAGAGTAAGTAAATGCTGCAATTCATTTTCAGAAGACTGCTGTCCTCACTGTGGACATGAGAGAGCTCACTTATTACATATCATGATATCATGAGGGAGGGTGCAGAAGTTCTAGATATCATTGCCAGATTGTATGGTGTTTGAATTCCTGAACATTATATACTTGGCCCTTTGGATGACAGTATGGCAGAAAATGTTATCACTAAAAAATAAATAAATCAAAATTTACATCCTCTCCCATCCCTTGGTTGAATTTGGTGGACTTATGTCTTTTTTTTTCAACTGTATTAACCATGTATTACTGTAGCAGGCTACAATGCTGATAGCTAGACGTTGGATCCAAGCATCTTCACCCACTATTTCTGAATAAATGAATAGAAAGAGCACTATTTATTAGATTTTTAAAGAGAAGGACCTTGGTAAAATTTGGGAGGTATTGGGCCCTTGGCTGGATACACTTCCATCAATGCTGCACTACCACCTTTTGTGGAACTAGGTAATGATTCTCTACCTGCTTGAGCTATGTGTAGTGGAATGAATATTTTGGCCTGGGCTGTGTGAACTTAAAATGCATATATTTTGCAGATGCATGAGTGTTGATGTTGCATATACCATTACTGTTAACAAAGTTGACTGGTTTGAAAGAAACATCGGATGTTTGGCTTGCTACATGCATATATTTATCATATCTATTTTCCTGCCCTGAGCCGTTCCTGAAGGAGGGGATGGTTGTATGGGGTTGTTTTTGTGTTTGTGTTCCTAACTTTAATACTTGATAAAAATGATCTGAATGAATGGAAAAGTTACTTTACTGTTTGGAAATCTAATTGTACTTTCCAAATTTCCTGTAGTGCATTAAACTTGAGCTGTGCCACTAAGCCACTGTGAGAGATCTCTTTTCTCTGGGGTCTGGGGCCACTGTTCTGACCGGTCATCTCCTTTTGCCTGTGGAATATGGGCAGCAGAGGTGGCCACCTCCTATGGGTCACATCTCTGTTAAGCTTTCTGTTTTTCTGATCCATTAGAAGAAAGGAAAAATAACTGATCCATTTTAATCCCCATTTGCATGAAAATGGCATCCGTTGTGCTCAATCTGTATCAGTAAGGGTTCATCTAAATATGTGTTTGGTAAATCTGGTAGTCTCTTCCTGCATCCGGTCGGATCCCCATAAACTATAATATGATGCAGCAGTTTTCCAGCATAAGTACCATATGCAGCGGAATATTCCAGCAGAAAGCCAGGAAATCCGCCATATCCCATTATAGTGAATGGGAATCTGGGTGTCAAGCTATGCCGGATATGACAACTCCAGCAGTCTGCTCTTCTGCCGAAGCAGACTACCGTATTTACTGAGTGGAGATGTGAATCTAGCCTAAGAAGATCAAGGGGAAAAAAATCTATCTTGTTTTGAGCATCATATGTCGTCAGTTTGTGTGATTTCCCTCGTCAGTTACGTGTGACGGGAGAAAAAGTTCTACCTGCTGTTCTTTTTCTCCAGTCAAAAGTAAAAGATTTGAAACCAACTGATGCGTAAAATAAAACATCAGTATTTGTTTTCCATTTTTCTGTTCTTCTGACGAATTTGAAGTAGATATGAACTTGGTCTAATACAAATGCACACATAATTTTAAATGTTTTACTTTATATTTTTTTGTCTGTTGAGCAGATGCAAGCATGTTTTTATAATATTCAACTATTTTTTAATGTGTGTTTTTTTTTTTTTTTTTTTTTTTTTTTTTTTTAGGAATAAAGGAAATGATGTTCATTCATTGGTCGCTTGCAAAGTAGCAGGTTTGGAGAAGGAGAACAAATTCAAGTTTGTAATGTCTGCTGCTAAATCAGACTTAATTAGCGTTTCATCACAGGAGTCATCTAGTCCTTCATCATCCATGGGTAACGCAGCCAGTTGTAACCTAAATGAGAGACCTAATGAGCTTCCGGTTTTAATGAATGCTAGCTTGTATCATATGCCCTTTGTAACTCCCGGTTACCATTTGAATTGCATGGCTGGCTCTGGTGCTCTTTTCAAAGCAAGACCCTCAAGTACACTAAATTCTCCCAACAGTGATTCTTTAATGAGTCCTATGCAGGGACTACCAGTGGTAGACAGCCACCTAACCACATTTAATGGACACGTGAAAACAGGAAATTTCCCTATCTACAATGGATCAAGTGACTTGGATGTAAGCAAAAAGGAGGAAGTATGTGAGTCTTCAAACGATAACAATAATGAGGCATTGGAGATTCACCCTGAAGAGAAGATCTTCATTGCAGTCACTTGTGAAGCAAGGTACTTTACATCTTTGCTTACAAGTACTCATTACTCCACCCAACTAAATACAGCATGCTATGTGTGTATGTTATATTTGGCATCATTGCTGCTTTTTTTATCTGATTTTATTTATTTATTTTAATATACTGATATATATACACCAGCCCAGTGGTGGGCAAAAGGACACTCTTCTGGCCTCCATCAAGTGAATGGAGGGATGTGGAGGGGTGTACTGTGTGCGCCGGAAGCGTTCCTAGTTCATAAAGCAAACACACAGTTAACATATTTGTTGCAGCACATATATCCTCACATTAGCTGTCTGTTTATTTTAAGTAATGAAGATAAATGGCACTCTTCAAGGAAGAGTGGTGGCGCCTGGTTGGTGAAATGTTGAACTATGGTAAGAATTCAGGGGGAAAGGGGTTGTGCCATAACCAGGTTGTTCACAAAGATAGTGTCTGAGATCCTTGCACATATTCAAAAAACAATATCTTTTTATCTTATCTTGATGGCTTCTTGATAGTTTCAGTAGGAGTGTGCAGAAAGGAAGTATCTCATTTCAAAATTAGGATTGTTCATCAGTCACAAGAAGTCATGGTCAACCCCCATGAAAGTACATACCTTCCTGGACGTCATTCTCAAACATCCAGAGACGGTGTTGGACAGTGCCTAGGGCCCACCAGTAAAGTTAATTTTAGGTGCCCACTATAAAGCTACGTGCGAATATTAACCACCCATACAGTGGCAGCAGCAGTAAGACGCTGCAATATGATTATGGGGGCCCATGCAGTGACTTTGAGAGGGCAAGTCCCTGGGAAAAAGGACATGGCTAGCCTGACTGTATATCTAAAAGTCATCTCAGCCACCCGATGTTTATTGGGTGCTTTGTTAAATAGTGTGCCTGGGTTTTCTTATCGACATAGGCAGCATAGAGCGTCTCAACCAGACTATCTATAGCTAGTCTACTGAGCCACTTGTAAAAGGGGTGAGGGACTAGGGGCCCACCTTGCTCAGGGGCCCACTGGGGATTCACCTGTTCCCCTGTGGGCCAGTTCGAGCTTGACCAGAGGTGTCTCCCACTAGTGGATTTCAAATGCTCATGTCAGTATCCTGTCAGACAACTAAACAGTTGCGTGCATCAACCATTAAGGGGGCACAAATTAAAGATCTTTGATGTCCGAGGCAGAGTAGATATTGGCGTTCGCAGAAATGCTTTGTTATTCCCCTTCAGCCCTGATATGAGGTATAGGTTCTGACAAAATAAGAGAGACATGGGTAGTGCATCGTAGATAGATCCTTGTTCGAGAAAATGGTAGCATTATGCGGGAAACCAGAGACAGACCTTTTCACTACCAAGGAAAAGAAGAAGATATGTTTTATTCTCTGAATCCAAGAAAATGGGGTAGATGCATTCCTCTGCAAATAGGGGCTTATGATTTTTCCATGATGTCTGTTATTCCAACAGTACTGAAAAAGCTCTGGGAAGACAAAGTAGTAGTAGTAAGAGGACCCGGTTTACCTGGCTAAGGGTGATTTCAATCTTGGCCCCTTGGTTCCTTCTTGAATCTCCAGCTCTACTTTCACAGGGTACCATCAAAGATTCCATATATGCAGCTTCAACTTGACACCATCTATGCTAGGACTTGGAGGATGTTCTTTTACACTTACTAGTAATTTAATTTTCCTAAACCTTTTGAGGGATCCTCTCAATTTTAGCCCTGTGATAGGTTCTGGAAAATCAAATGATCGGTAAATGTGATTTTGTTTCCTTCAGAAACCCAGGCCGCTGCAAAGAACTTGTATTACTTTGTTTCCAAGATTTTGTAATTGGCCGCTACATTGAAGCCACTGTTCAAAGTGAGGAAGAGTTCTTATTGCTTCCTCCTAAGGAATTTTCTTCCAAGGACAAGACAAATGTTAAAGAAATAGAACAGAACAATAATATACAAGTAGTCCTGTCTGCGCCATCTAAAAGGCAAGTATTTGAATGTAATTGAGAGTACTGCCAGTTTTGTACACTTGGTTGTTATCAAACTATATCTGCCTCATATAGCAGCTTTTAGGGCATTTTGGCCCATAATTATGGTGAAGAATAATGCAGGCTGCTTTGCTCAAGCTTTTCCTTAGAAGATCTAAGTTCTTTGCCTCTTAAAGGGGTATTCCGGTAAAGTATTTTAATTTTTGAAAAACTGCATAAGGCTGCAAGCTGTGACCCAACCAGAACCCGTACCTATACATATAACCAGAGCTTCATTTTATCTTGCAATCCATTTGTCTAGCTCCTGTGTGAGCCTGTAACACACTGAGAGTATCATGGCTCCTGATCTTCCCTCACAAAACTACAATCCCCACAATGCCTAGCTTTCCTGCTGTGAATTTCTGCCTGTTCATGAGGATTGATGATTACTGATTGGCTGCCTGATATACAGTCTGGTCACGCCCCCTCTACTCACCAGTCACCAGCACACTAACACTTCCTTCACAAGACATTTAGCTAGAGAATTGATAGCAACACTCTGAGCATGCTCGACCTAACCAAGGCTCAGAACTACAGGTCGATGCCATGGTAACTAATGAGGAACACAGTGGGTAGCAGACAAAAAACTTTTATAACTACTGAACGGTAAATATGTGAAATTGACATCATATTAGGTATTGATTGTTGATGAATTAGTCTAAAACATAAGTTATATTTATGGTAACCGGAATAAGGGAGAACCTGCTTGATGTACAACATGCAGTGGAGCATGCATTAGTCTTCAGAATGTATGACTCCACTGAATTCTGGTACCACCAGAGTTGTGTGCTTGGGACTAAATTAAATTTTTATGTGTGACATTTCTTTCAAGGTTTTTGCTGCATTTTTTGTGCAAAAATGAATACGTGAAAATACTCTGCTTTAGAGGCAAAACTTATTTTTTTTATTTTATTTTTTTGATCATTAATACTTTGTGGGTATTGGTAGTTACCGTAACTTCCCTGTTAAATGTTCTAGACCATCTAGAAGACAGCTTCCAAGTTTTATTCCAATGTACCCGGTACCTGCAAGACTTAGGAAATGTGTGGAGCAGAATATGAATGTACTGGCGATTGAGCCTTGTATTGGAGAAGTAAGTATGAATGGCTTTTCAGTTTTTTAAATATTGGAAAAATTTACCAAATTCAACAGAATTCTGCAACAAACTTCACCAAAAAGTGTTGTGTGACACATCTATTAGTCCTTAGACATTTTTTTTTTCATTTCTCTGTACTTCTGAACAGTGTGTAGAAAAATAAGGATGGCTAAAAACAGATTTATTAATAGTGTCCTCTCTATTTGGTGCAAAATAAAGGTGTAAAGAACACCAGCCAAGAGATGGTGTATTGAAATGCCTAATTCTATGTATTTATCCTGCAAGGCGCACCACTGTAATAAATGTGGCACAGTTTACACTTGTCTGTCTAGTTTCTCCTGTCTAACGTTAGCTCAGCATTACTAAATGTGCTCCAATGCTCTTGGGTAAAGGTGTTTTTGCTTGCTGATGTTTTTATTTGCGTGCAGTATTCTTTCTCCCCCCCAAAAAAATAAGGTCTGTTTTAGTCTTGGCATTCATAAGAGAGGTGAATAGGACAAAACCTTGTATCTCATGTGACCCTCACATATGTGATGTGGTACCTGGAATTCAGTTAAAGGGGTATTCCCATCTCACAAATGTAGTTTGTATAGTTAGATATAGCCATACCAATAATATTACTAATAGAAGGTATTTATATAAAATGTACCGTTTAGAAGATTTCCCTATTTGTATATCCATTGTCCCACACACATCAGTCAAGCCGTTGCCCCTGGTTACGGCCACTGTGGCCATGTAGTAGTCGGCTTGCTCTTGTTCAAACCCGCTCTGAGGTAACTGCTGTATTGTGAACGCACGTTGTATGAGTATGTGGAGACACATCTTAGGGGACTGTCACATCTGGTCAGGATCCGTCCAAACCGCAGACTTTATAAACAGATCCTGCTCCATACAGATGAATTGATCTTGGAACAGGATCCGTTTCTCTGCGTTTTGGAAGCGCAGACAAAAATGCTACAACCCTAAGATGTGTCTCCGCATGTTCATGTAATGTGCGTTCACAATACAGCAGATACAGCGGGTTTGAACAAGAGCAAGCCGGCCACCACTACTACATGGCCACAGTGGTCGTAACCAGGGGCAACGACCTGACTTATGTGTGTGGGACAATGGATATACAAATAGGGAAATCTTCTAAACGGTACATTTTATATAAATACATTCTATTAGTAATAATATTGGTATGGCTATATCAAACTATACAAACTACATGTGTGAGATGGGAATACCCCTTTAACTGGACACCTATCTAACAGCTGAATAGTAGGGTATTGAGGAGCAGAATATACAGTTGTACCACCTGCAGCAGCATCTCATCATGTCTGTCAGTGTCTACTGTATGTACAAACAGATACCTGTGTGTGTTGTGTTTGGTGGTGTTTTGCACTAAACTTTATGAACACAATGACTGGCAGCCATTTTACAAATCACCTAAAGACTGGCACCCATGTAAATACACGTAATGAGGCAGTTATTGCCTGATATATATATATTATAATAATCTGTTTCCACCAGTAGTCCTATTTCATTATCACATGGATGTGTCCTGTGCCAGCACATGTATGTCATATAACACTGTTGCTTACTGAACGTCAGGAGTTACTTGATGTGTTGAGTGTCATATGACTGGTGCCATGTTTGTTAGACTATGGATACATTACATAGGACTGATACATAGGCTGTACCACTCTACTGCATATAAGAGTTAAATAAGATAAGAAAGGTATATATGCAGAATTTTAAATGTATATTAGAAAATGGTGTGGTTTTCTATAATATAAACAAAAAAAATGGAATACCCCTTTAAGGAACAGGTTATTTTAGTGTTGTATTTCCACTTTGCCTTGACTACTTCTTTACATAAAGTGTGTATCAAGATTTTGCCATGCTGCTTTTGAGAAGAATTTAGTAATACGCTACTAGTTCTTTCTGTTGGGTACTTTTATATAGTGGGTTATCAAACATCCCATTAGTTTAGTCATTTAGCATGTAACTGTATTTTGGACAGTCCCTTCAAACTGTTTTGACACATTGAAACTAATACACTTGCTGGCTAACTATACTGCAGAATTTATTCCTAGGGGGAACAAATACAAACGCTTAAAATTAAACCCTGCGTGGCTTAATGCGGATGTTAAAAGGGCAATACATGAAAAACAAAGGGCATTTAAAATATACAAATCAGAGGGGTCTGCCATAGCCTTTAATAACTACAAAAGGGTTAATAAAGATTGTAAAAGGACTATAAAAGCATCAAAAGTTCAAAATGAAAGGCTGGTGGCCAGGGATAGCAAAACCAATCCCAAAAAATTCTTCAAATATATAAATGCAAAAAAACCTAGGTCTGAGCATGTAGGACCCCTGAATAATAGTGATGGGGAATTGATTACTGGAGATCAGGAAAAGGCAGAGTTACTGAATGAGTTCTTTAGTTCTGTATATACACATGAAGAGGTGGGAGCTGCTGTCAGGAGAGTAAGTGCTGGTGATGCTTCATGTAATATACTCAACTGGTTCAATATAGATATGGTCAAAGCTAAGTTAAACAAAGTAAAGATGAATAAGGCTCCAGGACCGGATGGGTTACACCCAAGAGTTCTTAAGGAACTTAGTTCAGTAATTTCTTTGCCCTTGTATATAATATTCAAAGATTCTCTGGTGACTGGCATAGTGCCGAGGGACTGGCGTAAAGCAAATGTGGTGCCCATCTTCAAGAAGGGCTCTAGGTCATCCCCAGGGAATTACAGACCGGTGAGCTTAACGTCCATTGTGGGGAAACTTTTTGAGGGTCTAATAAGGGACTATATACAGGAATATGTTTTGGATAATAGTATTATAAGTGATAACCAGCATGGTTTTACTAAGGACAGAAGCTGTCAGACTAACCTGATTGGTTTTTATGAAGAAGTGAGTAGAAGTCTGGATAGAGGGGCGGCTGTGGATATTGTGTATTTGGACTTTGCAAAAGCGTTTGACACGGTCCCTCATAGACGTCTGACGGGTAAATTAAGGTTGGTTGGATTAGAAAATCTACTCTGTAACTGGATTGAGAACTGGCTGAAGGAGCGTACTCAGCGAGTGGTGGTGAATGATTCCTACTCTGAATGGTCCCCAGTTATAAGTGGTGTACCCCAAGATTCAGTGCTGGGTCCACTTTTATTTAATTTATTTATTAATGATATAGAGGGAGGAATTAACAGCACTGTTTCAATTTTTGCAGATGACACTAAACTTTGTAGTAGAGACCAGTCTATGGAAGATGTGCAGAAGTTACAAGCTGACTTGGACACACTGAGTGTTTGGGCATCCTCTTGGCAGATGAGGTTCAATGTGGATAAATGTAAAGTTATGCATCTGGGTACTAACAACTTGCATGCCTCCTATGTCCTAGGGGGAGTAACACTGGGAGAGTCACTTGTAGAGAAGGATCTGGGTGTCCTTGTAGACCATAGACTGCAGAATAGCATGCAATGTCAATCGGCTGCTTCTAAGGCCAGCAGGATATTGTCATGTATTAAAAGAGGCATGGACTCGCGGGACAGGGACGTCATAATACCACTGTATAAAGCATTAGTACTGCCTCATCTGGAATATACTGTTCAGTTCTGGGCTCCGGTTTATAGGAAGGATGCCCTGGAGCTGGAAAGGGTGCAGAGACGGGCAACTAAACTGATAAGGGGCATAGAGCATCTTAGCTATGAAGAAAGATTGAAGGAGTTAAACTTGGTTTAGTCTTGAGAAGAGACGTATAAGGGGGGACATGATCAACCTGTAAATGGCCCATACAAAAAATATGGTGAAAAACTGTTCCAGGTAAAATCCCCTCAAAAGACAAGGGGGCACTGCCTCCGCCTGGAGAAGCAAAGGTTCAGACTCCAGGGGCGACAAGCCTTCTTTACTATAAGAACTGTGAATCTGTGGAACAGTCTACCGCAGGAGCTGGTCACAGCAAAGACAGCTGAGGGCTTCAAAACAGGCTTAGATAAATTCTTAGAGAAAAAGAAGGTCACCACATATTAAGAAATGTAGAGTCATGTCTTAAGGTTACCCGTCCCCCTCCCCTTCATCACTCCTACCCCCTCCCTTGTTGAACTTGATGGACATGTGTCTTTTTTCAACCGTAATAACTATGTAACTATGAATGATTTTTTTTTTTTTTATGCACAGTTGCTTACACTGTCAAATTATCGAAAGAAAATGTCAACTTTACTTTGGCTTGAGGATATCCACAATGAGATAGAAATAAAAGATTTAAGCCTTAGTGGCGTTTGCTTACAGAAACGTGGTGGATATTTGGTATTGGAAGTGCCTGGTATTTTAGAAGGAAGACCCTCCCTATTTCCTGGTAAGTGATACCATACACAAGCAGTGAAAGGCTGAGTCAGGATTGTGTTTTGTGGGTATTGAGCCTCAATAGAACATAAGGTCAGAGGCAGCTTCCCACCTGGTCAAACTTCTCTAGTGGTTGCAAGTTTGCCCACACGTTTGTTTCCCACAAAGAAAAAATAAGGTCTGGTCATGGTCAATTCTGTCGCAACATAAGGGCATCCAAAGGACACTCTGTATCTCCAGCCTAATGGATGATTTGGTTGGATACGATTTCTTTGGGCGTCTAGTAGGTGTAAAGTTCATAAGTCTTGTAGGTTAAAAGCCAGCACATTATGTTCAGACAGGTGCAGAATAGTCCAGGGCCTGGCTTGGTGACACATGAACATCTCCACTTGCCTAGCATTGCAATAATAATACAGGATTTCCCCCTCCCTGCACAGGTCAAAGAGGATGCTCGAAATGCTGTCCCATAGAATTTAGTAGGTTGTCTTCTGACTGAGGAATCTTATGCCTGTTATGAAGCATACCGTATCTATGCTAAAGCAAATGCTATACAGAGCTTAGGCAAGATGGCTCCCCCCATGATGAGAAAATCCTATAATGTACAATTGAATTTTCAAAACGGATAGGAAATTGTCAGTATCTAGTTTTATGGAGTAAAGAAAACATGGAGGCTATATTCCCATTTAACCCCTTGCTGACAGAGCAATTTTCCATTTTTGCATTTTTGTTTTTTAGTCCCTGCCTTCTTGTAGCCATAGCTTTTATTACTTTACTTTGATTCTCCAGGTCAGGACGATTATGGCGATATCACATATGTACTGTTTTTCTGTATTTTAATACTGGGGGGAAAAAACTTTGAAAACATTTTTTTTAATTTGACATATTCTAACCCCTATAACTTTTTTGTAGTTATGTGTATGGGGCTGTTTTGAGGGCCCATTTTTTTTGTAGAGCCGTTTGCCATGGATAAATATTTTTAGATCTTAAAGGGTTTCTGTAATCAGATTTAACCCTCTTAAACCTGCTGACATTAGCGATGTGCTAACTCTGCTATTATTATGTTTATTGAGGGCCCGCTTACTGTGATAATCCTACTTTTGTAATATGTAAATGAGTCTCTAGGAGCAGGGGGGCATTGTTCTCAGACCTCCTTCCACGCCCCGACGTCCTTGATTGACAGGGACAGGCAGCGTTCGTCTCCTGCTGCCGGCCATGTGTGCTGCACGGCGCATGCACGAGATTTCCCCAGCACACAGGGCTGGCAGGAGAAGATGAGCGCTGGCCCTGTCAATCATGGAAGGAGGTATGAGAACGGAGCCTCTAGGAGCAGGGGCGATGCCCCCTGCTCCTAGAGGCTCATTTACATATTACAAAAGTAGGACTATCACAGTAAGGGGGCCTTCAATAAACATAATAATACCAGAGTTAGGGTCTGCTGACACTAGCATATCGCTAATGTCAGCAGGTTTAAGAGGATTACATCTGATGACAGAAACCCTTTAATAGTAGGGGTAGTGTTTTCGCACATGGCGATGCCCATGATGTATATTTTTGTGTATTTTTATATTCATTTTGGGGAAAGGGTGATTTGAATATATATATATATATATATATATATATATATATATATATATATATATATATTATAATTTTTTTTTTTTTTTTTAAAACATTTTTAAAAACGTATTTTTACGTGTTTTTTGTTTTTTTTATATAGTTCCCATAGGGAACTATAAC
Source organism: Rhinella marina (assembly GCA_900303285.1). NCBI lineage: Eukaryota > Metazoa > Chordata > Amphibia > Anura > Bufonidae > Rhinella > Rhinella marina. The sequence continues at coordinate 156,195 of ONZH01019913.1, forward strand.
ACGCAATCATCATGTTGCTATTCTCATAGACTCCTATGCATTAGCTACAGGTAGGGACTCCATAAGAATTAATGTGTGCCAGCCTGTTGTCACTCTGGAGGACAGAGGCTTCCGCACACTGCATCCAACTCCCCCGATGTTTGCCTGGGGGGAGCCGGAGCACACCTGGGAACTTAGTGGCCCTGGAAAAAATACTAAGTGTCCCTGTTTTGTAGTCGGGTCCAAATTGATGGAAGGCAGGGCCAGCAATACCATATTGTGACACATTATACCACCCCAACAGAGCCAAATACTACAGTCCAAAATACATCCCCAAAAACTTCAACTGGCCGACCGTGAGGAGGGCCCAGGTGGCCCCTTGGGCACCAGCCCACCGGAAATTTCTCTGTAAGGTCTATGGCCAATCCACCCCTGCCTGGAAGCGCGTACTGCCAGGTTTTTGCACCTCCAGATGCCGTGGTCACTTTTGACCATTGCATCTGAGCAGTTAAAAGTCCGGATCCAGCTGCATCGTTAAAACCCAACATGTGATGTACTAGTATGTCACTTGTCAGGAAGGGCTGTCTGTAATCAGTAATTTGTGTTTTCATACTCGCCCCCTATTCTCCAGCTGTACACCCAGAAACCAGCCGCGGAATACATTGAGACGTCTCATAAGTATATGCATATAATAGAGAGGACTGCAGGATAAGTCCACAGAATGTATTCCATGGCTGATTTGCAGTTGTACAGTGGGGTAACCGGTGAGTATCCACTGGTCAGTGTGAGCAGTACTATTCATGTAGTACGGTAATTAGGGCTCGCAAAGGTTCCCTATAGCGATATATTGGTTCAACTGTGTAGTTTTCAATCTGTGTCTTATTTTGCCCAGGTGACAAGGTCCTGTTGAAGTACCAGTCGTATAGCAGTACAGCGGTAGAATTTGTTGGCACTGTTGCAGAAGTAAGTTTCATTATAGTACGATCTCTTTCAAGTCTTTCCTTTTCATTGCTGTGCATTATTTATGGTAATGAAGAGAGTCCTGGGCCGTATGTTAGTGCATGCCATTAGGATCACCCAGGTCATATAAATAATGCAAGCGCCCGGAGCAGTGATGCTGACACTCATGGAATGACTTGTGCATTACTTCCGATTATGATGCTTTTATTCATGGTCCTGTTACCTTTGGATAGAAAGTGCTTGTGCTATAAAAAGGAGAAGCCACAGATTTTACAATTGATCTATACCATGTTCCATAATACCCACTCAAGGCATAATAGCTGCTGTGGATGTGTATTCTGCTTGTTTGCCTCCCATTATGTCTCGGTAATGTTTTGCAAATTACAGTCAGGCTGTTGAATAGGTACTTATGCCGTACCAGCTGCTTACTTTGAACACGCTCAGAATGGCAGCCTGTTCAGTGATGAATAAAACATGCTATACGTTGTTGGCTGTGCATGGCATCAAGCAGCGGCATAGTGCGTGGTTTGTTAAAGAAATCTTTTGTGTTTCCTGTTCTAGATATACGTTGAGGAAGTGGCACTGCGGGTTCATTCAAACTTAGAGCAGTCCTACAACTATGAGCCGATGGAAGTAGAATTCACCATAAACAGGCAAAGTGACTATCTACTTATAAATGGGTCTGGAGTGGATAGGGTTTTACTGTGCCTCTCTTGCTCAGCTCATTTTATAACTGTGTTCACATGCTTATATAGACACTCATATATTTTTTTTTTCTCTCAAATTCTTGTTAATTTGGTACAGAGCCAACTAAGAGAAATGGGGGCACCTGAGGTCAGTTGTTTTCCAGTGAAAGTAAGGCAGCAGCTTCCTTCAAGATCTGTGATGCTCTGCTTACTCATTACTAGTGGAAACGGGCAAAGTGCTTGAGGCAGTCAAGCTGTGGAGGGTTTTTTTCTGTAAAATCCTATGTACACAACTTTGCAAAGGTATTAAAGGGAGTCCATAACAGCACCATGCCTGTCCGTGGGTGGTTTGTTGTGTTGCAGTTCAATGCCATTGACTTTAGTGGGGGCTGAGCTGCAGTGCCAGGCGCAACCCATGGACGGGGGTAGCACAGTTTCTGGAAGAAAGTAGCCAAGTTTTTTATGTTCCTGAACAACCCCCTTTAAATTGGGGACACGTGATTTCTTTAAAAAGAGGCTCTGATTAAATTGGGGACACGTGATTTCATTAAAGAGGCTCTGTCACTAGTTTTAACCATATAGCATTAGATATATGGGCACATAGGGCTCATCACCCTTTCCCCGCACATACCTTTATTTCCCAGAAGGAATCAGCCATTATCCAGGAAAATGCACTTTTAAAAATATGGTAATGAGGCATCGGAGCACTGGGAGGTGTGTTCTGCTCTTCTGAGCACCGCATTTGCGCCGCCCTACATGATTAAAAAACACCCCTCTGCTACATGATGGACAGCGCTAGACTCTCTGGTCTAGAGCTGAAATCCCGCGCCTGCGCACTGACTCGTACGCAGATGTAGCAGCGCTAGCGACTTCTCCTCTTTCACTCCTTTCACTAGCAGTAAAAGTACGCTAATTAGGTGAATGCGTACGCATTAGCGTACAATGCGTAGCATTAGCATACGAATTCGTATGCATTAGCGTACAATGCATAGCATTAGCATACGAATTTGTATGCATTAGCGTACAATGCGTATCATTAGCATACAAATCATCAGATGCGTTCTCTATTTACGATATTGTTCTGCGCTCACGCGATTCTCCTGTGATTGCTAGCGCTGCTACAGCTGTACAATGAGTCAGTGCGCGCACACACGGGATTTCAGTGCTAGACCAGAGAGTCTAGCGCTGTCCATCATGCAGCAGGGGGGCGTTTTTTAATCATGTAAAGTGGCGTCAGCAGCAAGAAGGGCGTCGCAGATGTGGTGCTCAGAAGAGCAGAACACACCTCCCAGTGCTCCGATGCCTCATTACCATATTTTTAAAAGTGCATTTTCCTGGATAATGGCTGATTCCTTCTGGGAAATAAAGTTATATGTGCGGGGAAAGGGTGATGAGCCCTATGTGCCCATATATCTAATGCTATATGGTTAAAATTAGTGACAGAGCCTCTTTAAAGGGGTATTTTGCAGGGCTGTGGAGTCGGTGAGCCAAAGCCCCGACTCCAACTCCGACTCCTCAATTTCCCCTGACTCCGACTCCCAATCCGACTCCGACTCCCTCATAAATGGAGCATGTTTAAGTGATAACTTTAAACAAACTTTGCATAAATCAATAGTACAGATAAGTCATGACAAAAAGAGTTTGTAATATATGTTTTACTAGATATCTTTACTCTGAACTTTCAGCATCAGGCTTCTCTGGGTACAGCTCACTAAGGGCCTGATGTATGAAAACTGTCTAGGTCTAAGACTTTCTTTGTTGCCCATAGCAACTAATCAGAGCTCCCCTTTCATTTCTCCAGAGCACTATATAAAATGAAAGGGGAGCTCTAATTGGTTTCTATGGGCAACAAAGAAAATTTTACACCTAGACAGTTTTCATACATAAGGTTCTAGGTGTTTTACATCAGCAGCAGATAGAAGCCATGAGAGCAGATAACCTCTCCAAACATGAGCTCAGAGGAAAGCATACAGAGAGAACATGCACTGGACAAGTGATTTATGTGCAGTTTATTGAAAGTTTAGATATACTAAGAAATACTTGTCTTAAAGGGGTTTTCTCAGCACATTGATTCACTGGCTGACAGGTAGTTTGCACTTACTATGTCTCCTCAGGCCGTGGGGGGGGGGGGTCTCCAGCAATTATTAGCATATATTAAAGAGGACCTTTCACCACTCCTGACATGCCTATTTTAATAGCTTCATGCATTTCCCATGTAATAACAAGTCTGGAACATCTATTCTTATGTCTGTATGTTGTGCCATTCCTTTATTATTTGCACTAGAAGTTATGAATGAATTGCTATTTGTCTTCAGTAAGGGAACAGAGGGGAGGTAACAAGTTGGGGGTGTGTACCTGCACAGTCTGAACATGACAGCACTGATTGGCTAGAGTCAGTCTGTGCAGGTACACACCCCAAACTTGTTACCTTCCCTCTGTTCCTTTACTGAAGGCAAATAGCAATTCATTCATAACTTCTAGTGCAAATAATAAAGGAATGACACAACACAGAGCCCTAAGAATAGATGTTCCAGAATTGTTAGTATGTGGGGAATGCATGGAGCTATTAAAACAGGCATGTCAGGAGTGGTGAAAGGTCCTCTTTAACTTACTCTGACAGAGCAGGAGGTTGTGATCTCTAACACAATTACAGGTAAAGCCATCCTTCTCAGTCCTCACAACACATTTTGCTTACTGCAGGTAATCACTCAGAGCTCAGTCGCATGATTCCGTGGGGGTGCGGTCACTCCTGCTCTCAGCCAATCAGATAACAGTCTTAATAGTCTGCAGATTACCATAGAAACCTGTGTACAATGAGAGACCTGCTGAACTGTCTATAGTTCATGACTAAAATAAAATCTACCGACCACTGTATTTAGAAAATGTCATCTTTTAACTGTCCCTTTATGATGAAAGCTAATCTTTGTAACTAGTGAGGAAACCCCTTTAATCCTGTTTTCTCTAGTAGCTCTGAGATGAGTGCAGCCACTCCTTCCCTTCCTTCCCAGTGCCTTTTTTCTCTGATCTGTAGCGGAGGAGTATCACTTCTGAGCATCTACATGAAGGGCAGCACACAGTCATCTCAACTGAAAGCCTAGATCCTTAGTTCAGGAATAGAACAGATAGGACATTTCATCATGTTCCCAAATTCTTATGAAAATATATTCAGCACATACTGTACTGAACTAAATGTACCAATTTATTATATATTTTAGGAGTCGGTCCAATTTATACCGACTCCAACTCCGACTTCACCAAAATGGTCACCGACTCCACAGCCCTGGTATTTTGTTTGTTCCACAGGATAGGGGATAACTATTAGATCATGAGAACAGGTACCCTGTACCCCCTGCAGCCCCCCTGAAAAGAGCGGAGCAGCTGGTTGGGCATGTATGCAGCTGCTCCATTCATCTCTCTGGGAATTCCGGAGATAGCCAAGTGCAGCACTTGGATATCTCAAGAACTCCCATAGAAATTAATGGAGCGGCCACTCGCATGTGTGACCGGCCACTCCATTCATTTCAGGGGGCTGCAGGGGATACGGAACCCCTTTTCTTGTGATTGGTGGGGGTCTCAGCGGTAGGATTCCCACCAATCTAATAGTTATGCCCTATCCTGTTGACAGGAGATAACTTCCAGAATACTCCTTTAAGAACAACTCCAGCGAGCATCTCCAAGATAAAAAATCATCATAATTTTGCATGTTGTATACATTCTCCTGTTCTGGTTCATTGCCACACATGGATACACATGTTATTGAAATGCGGTGGTCACCTTGTTTGGTCAGGTCCAGTATATCCATAAGAATGACACATATAATACAGAGTTACTGTTACTATACAATAGACTAAAGCCTATGTATGTATATGAGCAAGAAAAAATTATCAGTAACACTAGTTGTATAGGGAAGAGGAGGATTATGAAGTATTTTAAAAAATCTTGGAGTCATTTGTTAAATGTATGATGCATTAACGTCCCACATCATGTGAAATATAGTGATATATTAGAGCCGTGGGCTTTTACTATTGATGACCTATCCTCAGGGTCCGACACCCGGCACCCCGGCCGATCAGCTGTATGTGGAGACAGCGCGCTCATGCCGTCTGACTTCTCTCTTCCTGTCTGCTGCTGTATGTCTATGGAACAGCAGTGGCGGAGGGGAAGAAATAAGGGAGATGGCACCTGCACACTGTGTGCGCCGTCTTCATGTGCAGCTGATCGGCAGGGGTGCCGGGTTTCGAACCCCGATGATCTGATATTGGTGACCTATCCTGAGGATAGTTTATCAATAGAAAAACCCGGACAACCCTGTTAATGCCATGTTATAACCTCAACCTGAGTACACACAAGATATTAGTCAGATGTCTAGCTAGATTTTAAGTCTATGCCGATGGTTAATTTTTTTTTTATTTATAGAACCACTAGCAGAAGGTGCCAGTTTGCTGTAGAACAAGCGGAACATCTTGGACAAGCTGGTTAGTAATTAACAGAAAAAGAGAAAATGTTGTCATGGAACTTTCTAGCTGCATCTAAAAATGCTTCAGTTCACTTTGACTATAGGATTTGTACTGTTAGGGTACATTCACACGACCATGTCATGTTTTGCTGTCCGCAAAACACGGATACCGGCCGTGTGTGGTCTGCATTTTGCAGAATGCACAGGGCTGGCGCTACATGGCTGCCTTTTGCCTCTCCGTGGTCTCGGCTGCCCTCTGCCTGTCCGTGGTCTCGGCTGCCCTCTGCCTGTCCGTGGTCTCGGCTGCCCTCTGCCTGTCCGTGGTCTCGGCTGCCCTCTGCCTGTCCGTGGTCTCGGCTGCCCTCTGCCTGTCCGTGGTCTCGGCTGCCCTCTGCCTGTCCGTGGTCTCATAGCAAGCCAAAACAAGTCACAATTTTCACCTATGCCACTACTATAATTCACTAGAGATTCTGCCAATTGACACACAAATAGTGGTCTTTCTTGGATTGCTAAAAACCACCACAGCTTTTCTGACATGGTCAGGTGCGCAGTTTTAACCTGCCGTAAATTTACAGACCTAAACAATAAATACAACAGTTTACATTGCAACTGTGGCACAATTTCTTGTGGATGAATTTTAGCATAACCGTTACTTCCAGCTATGACCTTAGCATCTCCAGGGTTAATTCATATGCAAGGGCTGTTGCAGAAATTTCAACTGAATTTAGTAGCATGGATTACTGCTATCCCAATTCCGACGAATGGGACAATCACCCAAATTTCTGCATCAGATCTGCAGTGTGTGAATTCACTCTTAGGCCCCATTCACACGTCCGTATAATGTGTCCGCATCCGTTTCCGCAATTGTGGACAATTATGCAGATAGTATGCGGATCCATTCATTTCAATGGGTCCCGAAAAAATGCGGACAGTACACCGTGTGGTGTCCGCATCCGTGTGTCTGTTCCGACTGTCCGCAAACAGAAATCCTCCTGTCCTACTTTTCCTCCGATTTTGCGGTCCGTAGCCCAATACAAGTCTATGGGACGTCCGTAAATGCGGAAGACATGCGGAAAGGCATCCGCATGTCATCCGTATTTGCGGATTCCATTCCAGGAGGGGTGAAAAAAAGATGTTATTCATCCTTCCGTTTTTTGCGGATGGATACATCCTTTCCGTTTTTTACGGACAAACGGAACGGATGTCCTGGAAAAACTGAGTTTTTTGCGGAACAACGGATCCGCAAAAACCGAACCGTTTTCCAGGATGTGCAAAAATACGGACGTGTGAATGGGGCCTTAGAGTTGTTTACTGCCTGAGCCAAGAAGCCAAGGACTGTCTGAGCTCAGTGTACTGTACTTTGTTGCGGAATTTCAGGACGGATTTGGCTGCTCTTAATTTGCAACAAATACGCAATCTAAAGGTTGCTCGCTTTCTGATTATATTTATTACGTACCATACGTTGATGTGTAATGCCATATAAAACGCTTAAAGGGTCCATTGCTTACACTAGCACTCCCAGAGAAGCAAGTGTGTAAATAGTCCACTGCATCCATAGCATCCAAGATGGCTACTTGTCATGTGACTTACCCAAGTGACCGTTTACCCAGCTATATCCTCTACTGAACAAGTGCGGAAAGTGTTCAGCGCAGGTACAGGGAGAAAAATCTCCTGTATCATAGTCTGCACTGCCTGCTTTCAAAGTCTGTGCAGCTGAGGACCCAGTGGGAGAAGTGGCCACCTGGGTAAATCATAGTCGTCGTCATCTTGGACGCTATGGATGTGGTTTACATACAGCTCCTATGGGCTGCAGGAGGCTTCTATGGCAGTGCTGGGGTAAGCAGTGGGCCCTATAAGCGTTTCATATACCGTTACATGTCAATGCATGGAATTTGAGAAATGTAATCAAGGGACCACCCAGTTTAGAAAGAAGTGATAAAATGCATGTTTTGTAGTTGTTCTACACAAAGCTCAGTTTGCAAAATATGCCAGTTATAAAGGAAGATACAATTTATCTTGATTGCAATTGTCTCCTTAGTGCTTTTTCCAGAAACTGTGGTATTACAGTCGCCACAAGTCAGCACACCAGGGATCGACAAACAGGACCACATGTACAGGAAGGAACGGACAGTCACTCAGCAGCAAAATCAGGTAAGTTACACAAAGGCTCTTGTTGAGAAAGAGGCCTTTTGATTTGGTGTACAAAGTGTAGTTAGTAGCATTGTCTGGAACAATTGGAAAAATTGTGTCACATATTCCTTTGGTTCGTGAAGGAAAGCATGCAGCTTGTCGGAGTGAAAGGAATCTTGAATAAACAAAAGAAGGAAAAGCATTGCAAAAGGAACAGACATTTAAATGCAGTTTTCAGCTTCATAATCTTGACTGCCATGGAGATCAGATCAGTGGGGGTTTGTCTCTCTGGTTAGCTCTCTCAAGGGACAGCGGTGCTTGTGTGAGCACTGTGGCCTCTTCATTGTCTGCCTGCACACCGTATACCTGCATTCCATAGAGGGCCATGCAGGATATTGCAGCTTTGTCCCATCCAAGTGACAATGAAACTGCAATACGCTACACCACTGCTGCTACTAATATAGACCAGGGATGCTCAACCTGTGACCCTCCAGCTGTTGCAAAACTACAACTCCAAGCATGCCTGGACAGCCTACACCTATTAGGGCATGCTAGGAGTTGTAGTTTTGCAACAGCTGGAGGGCCGCAGGTTGAGCATACCTGATACAGACCGTGTACAGGTAGATGAACTGAGGTAAACAATAAGGGTGTAGCACAAGTATCGCAATCCCTTCACATAGAATGACCAGTGTCTGTGTTGTTTTTGTGCTAGAAATAAAGTATCCATCACAACAACGTCCAATTTATTATATAGGAGTATGTGTAGTTCAGTTTCATGTACTTTATGCAGCAAAATCCTAAATGGGAAGCCAGCGGACCTGTCGTGCTTTCAGCCTTGAAGTCCACAATGGCACAGAGATGTTCTGTGAGGAAATTGTGCCATTGAATGCCCACATACAAGTGCACATGCATATCTTTTTATGCCATGTTGATTTGGTTTCCCATCATCCTAACACCAGGGTTTATTATTAAGTACTGTGCCTTTTCATATGAAGACAGAGCATGTTGTGCTGCTCCGAGCGGAGCTGTTGTTTAGCTTGAGAGCTCTCTAATTTGTGCTAATGCTCGGGAATACTTCGGAGCTCTTCAGTGACATGTAATTACAGAACAAATATGCTCCTCTGTTCTATTGCTTTCAGCAAGCCTGCATTATCTCAATTTTCCTGTACAGTCTGATGGTTTCTTCTGTGATGTTGCCTGGTGTGTAGAATTTATATATCCTGTCCTTTCAATCCCTTTTGGGTTATATACACGTTTTATTTACTAAGCTCCTCTCCATGATGGTTCTCAAAGCTGTGGATTTAATCTGGGTTAAGCGATCACTACACAAACCACACATCATTACACTTAAAAGGGTTTTCTGGTGGGTGTCCTACACACAGGACCCCCAGGGATCAGCTGTTTGAGATGACCGCAACGCTCCTGCGAGTGACCATGCCTTCTCACAGCTCACCAAGCACAGCTGAGCTGCTCCTAGGCCACGTGACAAACAAATGTGTCCTCAGTGGTCTAGGAAAAGCAGAAACAAGGCTGCAGCATTCACAGGAACACCGCTGCCTTCTCATACAGCTGATCGGCGGGGGTCCGGGGTATCAGATCCTGACCGATCAGATACTGATGACGTATCCTGAGGATAGGTCATCAGTATAAAAATCTCAGAAAAACCCCTTTAAAGTGGTTGCCCAGTTCATAAAACCCACTCTCACTCTGGAGTAGAGCTGGGCGATTTGGCCTAAAATTAAAATCTCAAATGTTTGTTTGTTTTACTTAAAGGCTAAGGGACACCTTCAGGGCAATTTTTTATATTAAATTTTTTAAATTTTCATCAGTTTTTGTTATGCTTGCTGTTTAAAAATCTTTAAAAATTTGCAGACTGTACCTCCTGAGTCCATCAGCTGACTGCTCACGTGAAGCCTTAACTCTGATTTTAACCCATAGTCTTAGGGCCCATTCACACGACCATGTGAATGGGTCCGCATCTATTCCGCAGTTTTGCGAAATAGATGCGGCCCTATTCACTTCAATGGGCGGCGTGCGATCTTGCCGAGCCACGGCTCCGTGCTGTGCCTCCGCAAGAAAATATAGAACATGTCCTATTCTTGTCCGCAAGAGCGGACAACAATAGGCATCTTCTATGGGGTGCCAGCGAAGTGCGCTCCGCAAATTGCGGAACACACACCGTTCGGCATCCATAGTATTGCAGATCCGCAATACTAGGGCAGTCTGAAAGGCCACTTATTCGTTTGATGAGAGTTTAGCTATAATGAGTGGGGAGGGACAGTCTGCCAAATGATTTTTAACTGCATGTATAACAGAAACTGCTGAAAATTTTAGTATTGAAATTCCCTAAAGGTATCCATGGCCCTTAAAGGGATTATCTGAGAGAATTAAAAATCTCAGACAACAACTTTAATAGCCTAAAATGCAAAAATATCTTATAGTCACTCAAACAGTTCAGAACTTCTCCCACTGCTCTTTTACACACCACAGTGGGGACGTGCCAAAATACGACACGTGACCACTGCAGCAAATCCTAGGGTATAATTGTAGCCTTCCAACATTAATTTGCCATCCTCGGATCTGCTCTTGTAATGGGACTTCACTGCATTATATTGATTTATAATTGTGTGTCCCTGTCTGATATCAACTGTAATGAATAGTACTGACATAATGTAAGTACAATTCATTAGAAATGAAGTCGGGTGTGTTTCTCTCAGTCAACTCGCTTGTCTGAAACTGGCCTTAAATTACTACATTTATTTCAGCACTGAGGCCAAAGGAATTTTTCACAAACAGCCCCAGCTTTTTATTTTTTTTCCATAGACATAGCTATATGAGATTGCTTTGTCACTTCAGAATGAGTTGTAAATATAACTTAATTTTTTTTTACTCTGTATCCGGGAATATGGAAAAGAACAAAAGTTCCAGTATTGATTTTGTGTTTTACATTTTGTCATTCCTTGTGCAGCATAACTCTAACTTGTTACTTTTTTTTTCCTTGGGGGGTATACTACTTTTGCACAATAATGGTGTGTGGTGTTAAAAAAAAAAAAAAAAAAAAAAAAAAAAAAAGTGTTTTAGTTTTTGCGGCTTTTTTTTGGGGGGGGGGTAGTTTTTTTTTTTTTTTAGTAAAACTATTTTGGGGTACATACAGTCAAGTCACATTATTATGATATGCAGAGTAACTGCCGTGTGCAGCATGGACAGCAGTTAGATGGGCTAGGAGTGCATGAAACTTTGTTAACCGAGGTGCAGTGACCATCCATCTGCTTTGGAGCCATGAACTGTTGTTTTAGACACTCGTCCGGTAGCCCCCAGATCATTTTGGTGGTGAGCTGCTCTACTGTAGTGTGTTGGTCTGCCCTCGCACACATTCAACTTTCACATCAATGCCACATTCTCTTTCCACGTTGCTTATTCACAAAGATGCCATTTGTCCACTCACTATACACTTTGACCACAGCAGCATGCGAACAGTTAACAAACTGTGCAGTTTCTGAAATACTGCCTCCCTTGGGCCGAAAGCCAATAATCATCCATTTTGAAACTAAAAAAAACACCCCTTTTACCCATGACGGCAACGAGGGATATGTGTGCAGCCAGCTCGCAACACGTGACTTCCTTCATGAGCTATGTGCTGCCGACGTCAAAAGTAGGGTCATAATAATGTGACTCGGCTGTGTATAAGGGATTGATAACCTTTTATTAAAGGGTTTGTCAAGGAGTAGAATATTAATGACCTGTACTTAGGATAGGTCAATAATATCAGATCAGTGCGGGTCAGCCCCTCTTCCTAGGCCAGTTCATTGGTTGCATGGCTTATGTGCAGCTCAGTTTCATTCAAATAAATGGGCCTGGGCTGCAATTCCGAGCACAGCCACTATGCAATGTTTCTTTCTATGTTGTGTAGAGGCTGCAGTCTCTCCAAACAGCACAACATAGTGATCAGATATGAATGACCCATCCAGATGTCATTCTACTTCCGGGGAAAAAAGCTATTTTGTCATTGTTTTTATACTTTAAATTTCGTAATTCAATTAATTTTTTTATGTCATTCTTATACATTTATTGCTCCTATCTTCTGTTCTGGGCTTTGGTCACATGACCATGTCCATGCAGCTCTTATTTATAACCTAGCTGGGTGGTGTTAGGGGCTCCTGTTGGAGCTGTGGCAGAGAAAGGAGAAGTGCATCATGGGTTTGGTTGGATACGGCAACAGGAAAGAGATTATAAAGAAACCAGTGATTTATTTAAGTTGTTCTGTTTTCCATCAGCAGCACAAACCACATGCTCGAGAGAAGAATGCAATATCCATGAGTGATATGGTGACAGTGGCTACACAGACTTACAGCCAAGGTTTGCTTCTTTTTTTGGCCTGCGTTATTAAAAATTATACTTTATTGTTCAATTAAAACATTTCTATGCTAATATGAATAATTATGGCAGAGTAGTAAATATAACTATGTGCTTGTACCTTGTGTGCAGGTAATAAAACCCCAATGAAGAAAATGTCCCAGTTCTTCAATCCAATGTTGAATGATCATCAGAAGTTGGCAGTAACAAGAATAGTGAGCGGAGACTGCCGCCCTACTCCCTATATTCTCTTTGGGCCTCCGGGTACAGGAAAAACAGTTACCGTCATTGAAGCTATTCTGCAGGTGACTTTACAGTAATATTTTGTATTTAGGATAGGAATTGTGATTATTCACACAAGTCTGTTCCAGGTTAGCCACACACAAACATTTACTGCACCTCAATAAGGGGTTAAAGGGAGTCTGTCACCTAATTTTCACCAATATTTTACTTTTATTCTGCTGGAAAACAGCTCCTAAGTGCCCATCTGAAAGTGAAAGTAAAACAGCTTTGACTCCTGATTTCTAACAGCTATAGCTTCTGATATAGTGGATATAATGCTGTGATTCTGGTATTGTTTGAAAGGTTGGAATGCCAGCTTTCAAGAAGGTCAGGTTCATATTTCTACTGAATGGCTACCAATCTCAAGATATGAGCAGCTAAAGCAGCCCTCCCCTCTTCAGTCTGGTTTGCTTTGAGCACTTGCAGCAGCAGAGCCGGGCACTTGGGAGCTGTTTTCCAGCAGAATAAAAGTGTTTTTCTTGGACATGGAATAAAGACACACAGGTATGTTTGGTATGTGCATGCAATCTTCTATGGGGCAGTGCTCTTAGTTATATTGGTGAAAAACAGGTGACAGACTCCCTTTAAAGGCTGTGGACACCTTTGGGGTTTTGTTTTATTGCATTTTACCCATTTTTGGTAAATCATTTTTTCAACTGGTCTTGTTCAACAATTTTTCCACTACAGCTTTCACTGCATCTGACTGCTCCATCTGAAGCCCTCATCTGTGAACTCTTGACAGCTCATACACTCATTTAAGCAATATTTTATCATTTGATAAGAATTTAGCTATAATGAGTGTTTATGAGCTATCAGGAGTTCAGAGATAAGTTCTACAGATCCAGCTGTCAGAGCAGCTCACTGACGGAGTGAGGCAGAGAGCAATAGAAGAGAAACTGTCGACAATTTTAAATAAAGATTTATTGAAAAAATAATTTATAGTCCAAAATGCCTAAAATGCATTGATAAAATAACTGGCCCCCAAAGGTGTCTTTCAAGCAAACGCTCGTATCTTTTATGCAACAGTAAAAATGCTCTTGGCAGCTCATCTTCCGATGTAAATAGGTGATAGTGAAAATGAACAGCTACACGAACAATCATTCTTACAACCATTCACCACTAAAACTGATCACTGTAATAGCTCTTTTTAAATAGCAGCGATTGATTTGTTATAATATTAATTGGCCCTAGTTGTGGGCAATTATGTGCCTGTGTAAAATGACTGTTTCTTCGTGGTATCTGCACAAGAATAGGTTGGATTGGGGGGGATACTGGTTATCACAGAAGATTTTGTGAATATCGGCCAGGGCATATCTTAAAGGAGTTATCTAACCGTTTTTTACTGATGACTTATCCTCAGGATAGGTCATCAGTATCTGATTGGTGGGAGTCTGACACCTGGGACCCCCGCCGATCAGCTGTTTGAGAAGGCATCAGTGCTCGCAGTAGCGCCGCGGCATTCTCTCTGCTCCCCAAGCATAGTGCTGTACATTGTATAGCGGCAGTGCATGGTATCACAGCTCAGTCCCATTCACTTGAATGGGGCTGAGCTGCGCCTAGGCCATGTGACTGATTAACATGATGTCACATGGTCTAGGGAAAGTTGGAGAAGGCTGCGGCGCTACTGCGAGTGCTGCTGTCTTCTCTAACAGCTGATCAGCGGGGGTCCCAGGTATGCACACGACCGTGCCATGTTTTGTGGTCCGCAAATTGCAGATACGCAAAACGCGGATGCTGCCCGTGTGCGGAACGGAATGGGCCACCTATTACAGAAATGCCTATTCTTGTCCGCAAAACGGACAAGAATAGGACATGTTCTATTTTTTTTTGCGGAGCCACGGAACGGAGCAACTCCGTGTGCTGTCCGCATCTTTTGCGGTCCCATTGAAGTGAATGGGGTCGCATCCGAGCTGCAAAAAATTTGTGTGCATGAGACCTTATCCAGAGGCTAGGTCATGAGTAAGGCTTCATTCACACGACCATATTTTGTTTCCGTGTCCGTTCCGTTTTTTTTTTTTTTTTGCGGACCGTATGCGGAACCATTCATTTCAATGGGTCCACAAAAAAAATAGAAGGCACTCCATGTGCATTCCATTTTTCGTATGTCCGTATTTCCGTTCCACAAAAAAGATAGAACATGTCCTATTCTTGTCCATCTTGCTGACAAGGATAGGCATTGTTACAATGGATCCGCAAAAAAAACGGATGCCATACGGAACATCATCCATTTTTTTTGCGGACCGCAAAACACATACGGTTGTGTGAAAGAAGCCTAAAAAAGACTCAGAAAACTGCCTTTAAGAGCATAAACCTATAGTACAAGAAAAAATTTTGTAATGCTGCTCCAGCTTTGACCTCTTAGGCTGGGGCTACACATTAACTTTGTTCGCGACAACCATTGAGTGACCAAAGATCGCTGTGTAGCACTGCAGCCTCGCAAAATAACGGTAGTGAATGCGGTCACATTATGACACCGAAGAGTTGCTAAAAATCTGCTGGATTTTTTGTGCCTGTTGAGCTTCAACAGCTTGTGGTCTAGACTTAGGCCTCTGCAGTGTTTGCACCCAAACCTAACTTGAATAGGATCCATGCTTCCCATAGCAGTCAGTGGAAGATGTTACAGACTCGGGCACATTTCTCAATGCCATTTAGAAAAAAATATTTGTTGCCTATAGCAACCAATCTTTGCACAGCCCTTATCAGTGCAGTTTAAGAAATGAAAGCTGAGTCCTGACTGGATGCTATTGGCAAAAGACTTTTTTTTTTTTTTTTTAATCTTAATAAATCTGCCCCATGATCTGAGAATATTTACACCAGTTTGATAACTCTCTCCCTAAAGTACAACTGCTACCCATAGCAACCAATCAGATTCCATCTTTCATTTTCCAAAGGAGCTGCGAAAAATGAAAGGTGGGATCTGATTAGGTGCTATGGGCAACTAAGCCAGTTCTACTTTACACCAGTTTGATAAATCTCCCCCTTGATTCCTAAAGATTTAAATATCTATATGAATTGTACTCCATATGAGGTAGGAGCATTCTGATCATGGGGTACAGCTTCATGTGTACAGGCATCTGTCAGTGTATATAGTGTAAGCTGAACTGCAAATAAGACCACATGGAGTTGTCCTCTGTTTGGTCCATGTTCAGACTGACCTGATTACCCATAATGCCATCCAGTTGTGTTGCATGTAAATGTTCCTACTGCATTTCATTGATACAAAACTGCCTGGGTGACTGTCTCATTCAGCTGTATTCATGCCCCCTAAAGTCTACAGGACATCCTTTCCATTTTGTTCGTGTGCCACTCAATCTCCTCACAATGTCCTGTAAGCTGCATTGAATTTGCCTTCTTTTCTCCCATTGTCTGTAAGTGTCTGTTTGTTTTAAGACTTTGCCACTCCTAGTTAACATATATCTGGATTGAAATCTCCTGATTTATTCCTATTATTTTTCTCTACAGATTCATTATGCTTTGCCAGATAGTCGTATTTTGGTATGTGCCCCCTCTAACAGTGCTGCTGATCTTGTGTGTCTGCGTCTTCATGAAAGTGGCCATTTGGAAAATGGTAGCATGGTGAGGGTGAATGCTTCCAGCCGTCAAGAAGAGGTAGCACAATAAAAATGTTCTTTTATTTTAATATATTACGGACATTTCTAATTGAACAAAATTGTGTTATATATATGGCCAACTTAAATGGGTTGTCCAGCTTTTGAGACTCCTGCAGCATCTTGTACCTTTTGAAAAACTCATACCCACTGGTCCATTCTGGCTCCCTTTAGTGGTCTTCTGATCCCCGTCCTGTAACCTGGATGGATGGAGTCACATGCGCTACCACAGCCAGTGAATGTCCTCAGCACTCTTGTCTCCAAGTGGCACGTGAACCAGCATGCCGTTTACAGGATGCGGAATGAAAGATCACTGTAGGGAACTGGAAAGGGGGGAGGGGTGGGGGGCAGGTGATATGATTTTTTTTATCATGTACAGCACACTGCAGGTGTCTCTCTTTAAAAAAAAATATTTTTTTTTTTTTTTTTTTTTTTTTAAGATATTTATAGAGTGCCACAGTTTTCTCCTTTAAAAAAACCACTATGGCCAGATGTAACATAGTAACATAGTTTATAAGGCTGAAAAAAGACATCTGTCCATCCAGTTCGGCCTGTTATCCTGCAAGTTCATCCAGAGGAAGGCAAAAAAACCCTTTGAGGTAGAAGCCAATTTTACCCACTTTAAGGGAAAAAAATTCCTTCCCGACTCCAATCAGGCAATCAGAATAACTTCCTGGATCAACGACCCATCTCTAGTAACTATAACCTGTAATATTATTACCCTCCAGAAATACATCCAGGTCCCTCTTGAACTCTTTTAGTGAACTTACCATCACTACCTCCTCAGGCAGAGTGTTCCATAGTCTCACTGCTCTCACCGTAAAGAATCCTCTTCTATGTTTGTGTAGAAACCTTCTTTCCTCCAGACGCAGAGAATGTCCCCTCATCACAGTCACAGTCCTGGGGATAAATAGATCATGGGAGAGATCTCTGTACTGACCTCTGATATATTTATACATAGTTATTAGATCTCTCCTCAGTCGTCTTTTTTCTAAAGTGAATAACCCTAATTTTGATAATCTTTCTGGGTACTGTAGTCCACCCATTCCAGCTATGACTTTAGTTGCCCTCCTCTGAACCCTCTCCAGCTCTGCTATGTCTGCCTTGTTCACAGGAGCCCAGAACTGTACACAGTACTCAATGTGCAGTCTGACTAGTGATTTGTAAAGTGGCAGGACTATGTTCTCATCACGGGCATCTATGCCTCTTTTGATGCAACCCATTATCTTATTGGCCTTGGCAGCAGCTGTCTGACACTGGTTTCTACAGCTTAGTTTGCTGTTCACTAAAATTCCTAGGTCCTTTTCAATGTCAGAGTTACCCAATGTTTTACCATTTAGTATGTACTGGTGACTTGCATTATTCCTTCCCATATGCATAACCTTACATTTGTCAGTGTTAAACCTCATCTGCCACTTCTCTGCCCAAGCCTCCAGTCTATCCAGATCCATCTGTAGCAGTGTACTGTCCTCTTCTGTGTTAATTACTTTACACAGTTTAGTGTCATCTGCAAAAATTGATATTTTACTGTGCAAGCCTTCTACGAGATCATTAATATATTGAAGAGAATTGGGATGTTAGTTTAAAGAATATGGGGAATCATGAGAGCATATAGATGTTTTTTTTTTGGTTTTTTTCCTGTTTTCTCTATAGGCTTCTCAGTACAAATTAAAAACACCAGGATTTAACCAGTTTTTTTTTTTATCATTCATGGCATAACTTTTGCAGCTTTGATGCAGTAACTACTTTCACAGTGTGTTATACAATGCTGTGACAGTACTGTCAGGTTAGTGCCGAGGAGAAGTTGATGTATTAAACGTTGTTTGGATGTTGTGTTCTGTACATGTACAAAATATTACATAAAAATCAGATTCATAGAGCCTCTGTTTAGAAGATCAGTTCTCAGATCGTGACTCACGCCTCAGTTTCTTTATTCCAGGAATGCTCAACCTGCGGCCCTCCAGCTGTTGTAAAACTAGCTGTAGGCTGTCTGGGCATTCCGGGAGTTGTAGTTTTGCAACAACTGAGGGGCCACAGGTTGGGCATCCCTGCTTTATTCTATCTAGAAAATATATCAGACTTATATCAGAAATATATCAGACTTATGTGAACTTGTATGCTGTACCCTACGTTACTATCCAGGTTGTGTAATTCTTCTGGCCTTCTCTTTCTAGACAATTAACGATATAGTGAAGCCGTACTGTGGACCTGGAGAAGATATTCACAAAGCCTCTCGATTTCGGATAATAATTTCTACATGCAGCAGTGCAGGAATGTTCTACCAGATAGGTTTGAGGTTAGATAAATCCTGCTACTAACATTACTATGTTCCAAACATGAATATATGCCCTAAGGCTACTATTTCCCAATTTTTCACACTACTTAATTATTCATTTATTAAAAGAAGAGAAAAGGAATGTAATCCCTCCACCCCCTCCCCAAAACACAAACAATAGGTTACAATTTTCTGGTGTGCGCAGACACAGGTAAGTATGATATTGTAGTTGACTATGTAGGTTTCTCTGTGCTGTATTTGCTCTATAGGATAGTGGTTTTCAGTTTATTATTATTTTGTGTCACTTCTCAGTGCTATATTTGCTCCAATGGATACCTCTGTTCAGATTGCCAGATGGAATACTGCGATATTTAGAGACTGAGTGTGTATATTTGGAGAACTGTGTGTTTGCGACATTTTAATTGACTTTTTTTTTTTTTTTTTTTTTTTAAACTTGACGAATCTCTTTGGGTTTTTATGTGAAACGTCACCACTTTCCCTAAAGGGGGTGTGGCAAGGTTGGGAAGAGGTGTGTCCAGATAACCCATCAAATTTATCTTCATTTACACCAGTTTTCTGGCGCAAATAAAGACAGAAATTTGATGACAGTGCCGAGCTCCGGCGGCGCAGGGGAAATCAAGACCGGTGGCCTGTCTGGGCCATCAGGAGCCTGTTCAGAATGTGTGTGTGCCCTTGGGTAACCACTGCTCCCAACACCTCCAAACAGCTAGTTCAGAATGGCCTATTGTGAAAACAGTCATCCTGCTTCTCTCAGTCCAGTGATGTGCCCCTCTTAAAGTACAGTGGCATGTAAAAGTTGGGCACCCTCGGTCACAATTACTGTTACAGTGAACAGTTAAGCAAGTTGAAGATTAAATGAACCTACCATTTTGACAACTCGTTTGACAAGGGGACATGGCTTTACCGGAAAGGCGCCGCGCACCAAAAATGCACTAAGATTTTGGCACATATTTTGGAGTAAACTAAGTCAAATAAGTGGTTTATTGTCAGAATAGACAGTCTATAGCTGCACCAAATTTGTTATGTCTTTCTCAGTGTGTCCATCTTACATATTAGTAAGTTTGGTCTGCTGGGTTTTGCTAATTGGTTTCAGTATCCTAGCAAGATGTAATAAGTAATAACCGGAGAAGCACCGCTTTAATAGTTGAAACAGACTACAGCCTAAAAACCTTTGTAACTATGTGTGATTTGACTGTGTAGATAAGAGGCCTTGTAATTAAGTTTAAACCTCTGCTCTATATTTAAGCTATGTTCACATCTCCAGCTAACGCAGGATCTGCATTGCTGGATTCTCAACTTCACTACAGTATTCCCATTGACTGTAATGAGGACTAGCAATGATCCTGCTGCTTTCCAGCATACATGCCAGGTTTCGGCCGGTTAGAAACAGTCGCATGTGACAGTTTTTGTCTGGCCAACAGCTGGCGTTTGTGCCTGATCTGCTTAAAGGGTTTATCCACAAAATTATTATAACCTGTCCTATCATTACCACATTAGCGGGGTCCCAGTCCCGGCACCCCCAACAATCATGCTTTATGGAGCCGCTGCGCTCCCCAGAGCTTACCAAGTACAGCGCCATACATACTGTAGTATAGCGGCTGTGCTTGGTATTGCAGCTCACACCCATTCACTTCTATGGGGCTGCAACTAGGCCATGTTACCAATATATGGCAACACGTCACATGGCCTATGAAGAGGCTGTGGTGCTCACTGAGCGCCCGACCTCTTCTAACAGTTGATCAGTGGGGGTCCTGGGTGTCGGACCCCCACAGATCTGATATTGATAACCTGTCCTGATGATAGGTTATCAGCATTATTTTCCAGATAACTCCTTTAACAGAGATGTGAACGAGGCCTTAGGGGGAACCAGATCTGCTTTAATATACAATGTAGCATCATTGCCTATATTGAGTTGTATAAAAAACAAATTGCCAGAGGAATGAATGACTGACTGAATATCTGATATCTTGAATCATTACAGAGTTGGACACTTCACTCATGTAATCATTGATGAAGCTGGACAAGCTACTGAACCAGAGTGTCTTATACCTCTAGGTTTAGTATCAGAGGTTACTGGCCAGGTACTAGCACTTATAGACGCATTTTCAGTCTTACTATACAACTCATTTAGTTTTGAAATAAATGTTCTGCTATTCCAGATCATTCTTGCAGGAGATCCTATGCAGCTTGGACCAGTGATAAAGTCAAGAATGGCTTTGGCATATGGGCTTGGTATATCATTGTTGGAAAGGCTCATGGCGCTTCAAATATATTTAAGGGATGAAGAAACATATGGTGCTTGTGGAAACTACAACCCTTTGCTGGTACGTAGAAAATGAGTTTTACCAGAGGGGGAGCAACTGTTTAGTGTATATTTTTTCCATTATTTAAAACAAAGGTGCTGCATCATTCAAAAATAAGCTGAATGATGAGATGAGTTGGTGCCATCTAAGCACCAGGAAGAAATAAGATTTCAGTTCAAATGACCTTGGATATCTTAAAGAGGTTGTCCGGGTTCAGCTCTGAACCCGGACATACCCTTAATTTCACCCAGGCAGCCCGCCTGATGTTAACATCGGAGCATCCTATGCTCCGATGCCCTCCTTTGCCCTGCAGAAGTCTGTTATGTAAACAGATGAGATGCTCCGATGCTAACATCAGGCGGGCTGCCTGGGTGAATTTAAGGGTATGTCCGGGTTCAGCTCTGAACCCGGACAACCCCTTTATGGTCCCTTTACACAGGACAATTTAGCAGACTATTGTCAAGGAAGCAATCTCCTCCATAGTATGGGGAGGAGCGATCGCTAATGTTATTGCTCATCCCCATACAGACTGGTTTGCAAGCAGCAGAGTGCTGTTTAGACAGTATGATCTGCTGCCGGCAAACAATGATTTAGGTAAAATACATAGTAACATCATTTAGGTTGAAGGCGAAAAAAAGGACATCTGTCCATCCAGTTCGGCCTGTTATCCTGCAAGTTGGTCCAGAGGAAGGCAAAAAAAACCCTGTGAGGTAGAAGCCAATTTTCCTCACTTTAGGAGAAAAAATTTCCTTCCCGACTCCAATCAGAATAACTCCCTGGATCAATGACCCCTCTCTAGTAACTATATCCTGTAATATTATTACCCTCCAAAAATACATCCAGGCCTCTCTTGAACTCTTTTAGTGAACTTACCATCACCACCTCCTGAGGTAGAGAGTTCCATAATCTCACTGCTCTTACCATAAAGAATCCTCTTCTATGTTTGTGTAGAAACCTTCTTTCCTCCAGACGCAGAGGATGTCCCCTCGTCACAGTCACAGTCCTGAGGATAAATAGATGATGGGAGAGATCTCTGTACTGACCTCTGATATATTTATACATAGTTATTAGATCTCTCCTTGTCGTTTTTTTTCTAAAGTGAATAACCCTAATTTTGTTAATCTTTCAGGGTACTGTAGTACACCCATTCCAGTTATTACTTTAGTTGCCCTCCTCTGAACCCTCTCCAGTTCTGCTTGTTCACAGCAGCCCAGAACTGTACACAGTACTCCATGTGTGGTCTAACTAGTGATTTGTAAAGTGGCAGGACTATGTTCTTGTCACGGGCATCTATGCCCCTTTTGATGCAACCCATTATCTTATTGGCCTTGGCAGCAGCTGTCTGACACTGGTTTCTACAGCTTAGTTTGCTGTTCACTAAAATTCCTGGGTCATTTCCATGTCAGTATTACACAGTGTTTCACCATTTAGTATGTGCTGGTGACTTGCATTATTCCTATTCATTCATATGGTGACTTGCATTATACTATTCTCTTAGGATACAGGAGTGTATGCCATCTGGTCCAGGCGATTTGTCTATTTTAATCTTTTTAAGGTGCCTTCACAAACAAGCATATTACCCAACGAACGAACATTTCGCTAGTTCATAACGTGATTAGAGGGACCTTTACACCACGAGATAATGGCTAATGAGTGTCCCTGTGAATGCTTGTTACCGATTGGCGAATTCTTGGCCTGTCTAAAGGGGCCTTCAACAGGCATGATTACATTAGACCGCAATCTGACTATAGGTTGTGTGTGATATTGCAGTTCAGCTCCATGCACCTGAATGAAGCTAAGTTGCAAGACCAGACACAACGCAAGGACAGCTTTCTCAAAGAAAATAGCTAACCGTAGTAGAAAATCCCTTTAGGAGTGTGCGCAGAGTTAGGGTTTCTTGAGCACAATGTTCCCAAAACCATGTATTGTGTTAATTATATCTGATCTTTTTTTTATTTATTGAAAGATCACAAAACTGATGAAGAACTACAGATCACATGCAGCCTTGCTTCATCTCCCATCCAAGCTGTTCTATCATAAGGAATTAGAAGTCTGTGCAGATCGGGCTGTTATAAACCGTCTCCTGAAATGGGACAAGTTGCCCAAGAAAGGTTTTCCTTTGATTTTCCATGGAATCAGGGTATGCATGTCCTTTCATTTTAATGATCTATGGCAGGGGTGGCCAACCTTACAGACGCAAAGAGCCAGAAAATAAAACGTATGACCACCAGGAGCCACAAGCTATACATTTAAACAAATATGCGTGCACACGACAGTATTACTGCAATTGAGTTTTCAAACATTTAAAAGTGTATTTAAACCACCTTTCCTACCTGTAATGTAGAAAACTTTAGTGAGACTTCCGGCAATCTTTGTTTTTCACAATGTGTTTCCAATCTGGCTTGTATTCAGACGTTGCTACTCGAAGCAATTCACGCCCTCATGCTCAGATGACCGCCCTCATGCTCAGATGACCGCCCTCATGCTCAGATGACCGCCCGCATGCTCAGATGACCGCCCGCATGCTCAGATGACCGCCCGCATGCTCAGATGAGTCCCCCCCCCCCCATGCTGAGATCACGTGTGTGGGTGGGGGGGGGATTTGACATAGGGGAGATGTGAGCATGGGGTGTCTGATTTTTGGTGTCTTAAGTAAGCACTGGGAGGGCTTATTTTGTGGGACTGAGGAGGATTTGGGGGTCTTATCTGAGCTCATACTAGCCCCATGTCAGATCAGACCCCCATTAGACCCTCCCCAGCCTCATATCAGACCACCAATAGGCCCCTCAGCCTCATATCAGACCCCCAAAGCCCCCAGCCTCATATCAGACCACCAATAGGCCCCTCAGCCTCAAATTAAACCCCTATCAGCCCCCCTCAGCCTCATATCAGACCCCCAATAGGCCCCCTGGCCTCATATCAGACCCCAATAGGCCCAGCAGCCTCAAAATTAGACTTCTATCAGCCCCCCCATATCAGACCACCAATATGCCCCCATCCTCAAATTAGATCCCTATCAGCCCCGCAGCCGCAAATGAGCCCCCATTAGTCCCTCCACACCTCAGATGAGCCCCAATCAGACCTCAGATCAGACTTTCAAAATAAATAATAAACTTACCTCTCCAGCTCTGGACGGCGCTGCCTCTTGGCAGGTTCACTTACCCTCCCTGGTCTTCCCCCCACCTGTACTGTGACCTGACTGCGCACAGCGTCAGTTCACCGTGCGCATCTACGTGCACTACGTCCTGACACTGTATTTGTCAGGACACAGCGCGGCGGGGAGAAGACCAGCGAAGGTAAGTACAGCCATAATGGAAGCGGTCATTAGCATTTTCTGGCAGGGGGCCGGGCACACTTCAAAATGTCCTGCGAGCCGCAAATGAAGTTCCAAGGAGCCGCATGCGGCTCGCGAGCTGCGGATTGGCCACCCCTGATCTATGGTAATGTTATTAGGACTATGTTTTCTAGAGGTCCTCTTTCTTATTTGTTTGTTTGAGCCATCTCTTCATTAGAAATGTTTCCCCACAGGGAACAGAAATGAGGGAAGGAAGCAATCCATCCTGGTTCAATCCATCAGAAGCCGTGCAGGTCATGAGATACTCCTGTATACTTGCTAAGCATGTTACCACATCAGTATCAGCCAGAGACATTGGAGTGATTGCACCCTATAAGAAACAGGTACTGTGTTATGTGTATGTATGCAAGTGTGATACTCCAAAGAAGTCAGCAGCTTTGTCAGTTCAAAACTGCCTGCAGACTAATATACTTTATTTAGGCTGGGCTTCATAGGCTTCCATAGCTGGCAGGCTGCCTTAGCAGCCATCAGCACCCCACAACTGCATCACGGGGAGTCGATGGGGTCAGAGAGGTAGCTCCCTCCTTGTATATTGCAGCTGTCCGCAATGACGCCGGCATCTAAGATGTTAATCCGCCCGCCCCTGCTTTTAATCAAGCATGCGCAGCTCCTGTGCCTGCCCAGTCAGCTTGCCTTCCTTGTACAGCTCTTGTTGGCAAGTCACTTCCCGCAGCACCATACCTATACAGTGCTGGTTGTCTAGGGGTTAAGGAGCATCTGTCAACGCGTTCAGCCCTATTAAACCAAAGGAAAAAAACACAATGCAGCAGCACTCTGCAAACACAAATAACGTACAATAGTGTCATAGTCATATAAAACATTCTGGTGCTAATGCTATGCTTATTTTGCAAAATTGAGATTCTTGGCAAATTATTTTGTACAAAATTATTTGGGCCTGTTTGCCAGACGTCAAGGCGATCTCTTTAAGACGGGAACCTAACACTAATTCCTACCTGTTATGTGCCATAATGGCCACCATAAAATTAAGGGAGTGTTGGTTCCATGCATGCTGGGTCCACTCTGCCTTTGCTATTTTTGGTGCCTTAAAGGCCTCCATTAAATCCAGGGATGCAGGTACCAACATGCATGCTGAGCCCACTCTATACCTCTCCTGGTGCCTCACAGCTTCCAATACATATATACAATATTGCAGTTGTACTGATTTGGAGGTGTGGCTACTCCAGCCAGTCTTGTACTCCTGACAAGCCTGTCTGCCCCATAGGCTGATTTTAATCAGAGTAAGTATAAAGCTGTAGCCTGCTCCCAGTATATGTATTGGAAGCTGTGAGGCACCAGGAGAGGTATAGAGTAAGAGATGTAAAAATAAAAAAATTATGGGGTTGAGAAACCCCTTTATAGCCACTTCATATCATTCTAGGATGTGCTGTTGTGTACTGGAAATGGTAAACTATTAGTCCCGTTAACCACTGTAGGTACAGCAGGATTTAGTTGTATTTCTTTTTTATAGGTTGAGAAAATCCGAACACTTCTGCGGACTGTTGACTTGATGGATATTAAGGTGGGCTCTGTTGAAGAATTTCAAGGTCAAGAATTCCTAGTAATCATTATTTCAATGGTATGTATGAAATTTTACATTAGATGGTTCCCTATGCAATTATTCTTTCACTCCATGATCTGCAGTGATATGTCTTCCAAACATCTGTCCAATCTGGCCGTGCACTCACAAAATGGCCACTGATGGAGGGTCCCATCTATCAGCAGCCTCCATTCACTTACACCTGGGACAGACTACACATGCGCTAGTTCCCTGTCTGTTCCATCAGCAGCCGTAAGCACAGCACCAGGACGCAAGTGATAAATTAGACATATTAAACCATCAGACATCTTCGCCATTGGTTTATTATGTCCTATTACTAGCAGCATACATGTGCTGAAAACAGCTAGTAATAGATTGCGGCCAACCCCTTTAACTTTCTTCAGCTTTTAGTGCACTAATGCCTTAGTAGGAAAGTATCTTAAGTTGTGATATTTTACACCAAAAATACACCACAATATTACTCCAAAATAAGACAAAATGGTGGTTTAAACTTAGATTAGACAGCATAAAACTGCGCCAAATTTCTCACAGTTGATGAAAAATCTGGAGTACCTTTAGACGGTCTGGTCTAAGATTATACCATGTAAATTGGGGATGTCCAACCTGTGGCCCTCAAGCTGTTGCAAAACTACAATTTCGCCTATGACCGCACCCCTGGAGAGACCGCCTCCTCCTCCTCAGGACAGGAAACAGGAATCAGAATCGCTTTAAAAGAGGGTCCACCCCCTCCATCACCAGTTCTGTTTCCTGTCATAAGGGACAGAGGGAGTCGGTATCGCTTAAAGGGGTATTCTCATCTTGTACAATGGGGGCATATCGCTAAGCGCGGCCACCGCTCCCATTCATTTCTATGGAGCCGACGGAAATAGCCGAGCCAGAGCTCGACTATTTTCGGCAGCCCCATAGAAATTAATGTACAGGCGCATGTGCAGCCGTCCTCCTGTACTTTGGGGGCTCAGTTCTCGATATAGGTGCGGGTTCCAGGGTTCCAGCGGTGGGACCCGCACCTATAAGGCAATGGGGGCATATCCTAGTGATATGCCCCCATTGTACAAGATGAGAATACCCCTTTAAGAAATCTGAGCTGCGGGGCCCGGCTTCTTTTAAGTATCAGGAAGGTTACCCCGAGCGGCGTAAGCCTCCTCTAGGAGCCACTGCTTAAAGGGGGATTACGGTTACCATAAATATAACTTATGTTTTAGACTAAATCATCATCAATCATTACCTAATATAATGTCTATTTCACATATTTACCGTTCAGTAGTTATAAAGTACTTTTCTTACCCTGCTACCCACTGTGTTCCTCATAAGTTACCATGGCACCGACCTGTAGTTCTGAGCCTTTGTCAGTTCAGGCATGCTCAGTGTGTTGCTATCAATTCTCTAGCTAAATGTCAGTGTGCTGCAGTTTACTGAGAAGAGGGGGCGTGTCTGCACTGTGATATCAGGCAGCCAATCAGTAAACATGAACACTCATGAACAAGCAGAAACTCGCAGCAGGAAAGCTAGGCATTTTGGGAATTGTAGTTTTGTGAGAGAAGATCAGGAGCCATGATACTCTCAGTGTGCTGCAGGCTCACACAAGATCTAGACAAATGGATTGCAGGGTGAAATGAAGCTCTAGTTATATGTATAGGTATGGGTTCTGGTTGGGTCACAGCTTGCAGCCTTAATGCAGTTTATCGAAAATTAAAGGGTTTCTACAGTTTTTAAAAACTGATGATCTATCCTCTGGATAGATCATCAGCATCTGATCGGCGGGGGTCCGACACCGGGGCCCCCGCTGATCAGCTGTTTGAGAAGGCAGCGGCGCTGCAGTAGCGCCGCGGCCTTCTCTGTGTTTACCGCAGGCCCTGTGACGTCACGACTAGTATCACTGGCCTGGGCGGGGCTAAGCGCTGTTCACATGAATGGAGCTTATGGTAAACTGTAGAAACCCTTTAATTTTCGATAAACTGCATTAAGGCTGCATTAAGGCTGGAACCCGCACCTATATCGAGAACTGAGCCCCCAAAGTACAGGAGGACGGCTGCACATGCGCCTGTACATTAATTTCTATGGGGCTGCCGAAAATAGTCGAGCTCTGGCTCGGCTATTTCCGTCGGCTCCATAGAAATGAATGGGAGCGGTGGCCGCGCTTAGTGATATGCCCCCATTGTACAAGATGAGAATACCCCTTTAAGCGATACCGACTCCCTCTGTCCCTTATGACAGGAAATAGAACTGGTGATGGAGGGGTGGACCCTCTTTTAAAGCGATTCTGATTCCTGTTTCCTGTCCTGAGGAGGAGGAGGCGGTCTCTCCAGGGGTGCGGTCATAGGCGAAATTGTAGTTTTGCAACAGCTTGAGGGCCACAGGTTGGACATCCCCAATTTACATGGTATAATCTTAGACCAGACCGTCTAAAGGTACTCCCAGATTTTTCATCAACTGTGAGAAATTTGGCGCAGTTTTATGCTGTCTAATCTAAGTTGATCGGCGGGGGCCCCGGGTGTCGGACCCCTGCCGATCAGATGCTGATGATCTATCCAGAGGATCTGTGTAGTGCTGTGAAGGAACATGAAGCAAACCCAGCACGCTGAGACCACTGAAACCACCAATGATACTCCGGTACCACGGTGGGGTAAGAAGGGTTGTACCCTGATGATTTTTATGCTGCAGTTTTTAACGGGTGTAATCTTCTATGTTTAGGTATCTAAGGAGTCTTCTAGGAAGATCTCCAAATCTAAAGAGAAGTGTTGTGCAGTAGGTAAAGGGAAGCACCGTCTCTTAAGGGCAACATCAAGCAGATGATCCGTGAGGAGGTTAAGGAGTCGGTTAGTGCTCTGCTAAAGAGCCGCCCTAGTACCTCTGCAGCTACTTCTAATGCCCCCTCCAGTGAGAGTGAGGCGGGACAATGACGATACGCCCACGCAAGAGCGGGAAAGTGAAGATACGCTGGAACGCCTGCTTTGGCTCGTGTGGCTGGAACGCCTGCTTTGGCTCGTGTGGCTGGAACGCCTGCTTTGGCTCGTGCGTAGGCTGGAACGCCTGCTTTGGCTCGTGCTGAGCTGCTGGGCAAACGCCTGCTTTGGCTCGTAGGCTGGAACGCCTGCTTTGGCTCGTGAGGCTGGAACGCCTGCTTTGGCTGGAACGCTGCTTTGGCTCGTGTGGCTGGAACGCCTGCTTTGGCTCGTGAGGCTGGAACGCCTGCTTTGGCTCGTGCGGCTGGAACGCCTGCTTTGGCTCGTGAGGCTGGAACGCCTGCTTTGGCTCGTGAGGCTGGAACGCCTGCTTTGGCTCGTGCGGCTGGAACGCCTGCTTTGGCTCGTGCGGCTGGAACGCCTGCTTTGGCTCGTGCGGCTGGAACGCCTGCTTTGGCTCGTGCGGCTGGAACGCCTGCTTTGGCTCGTGCGGCTGGAACGCCTGCTTTTGGCTCGTGCGGCTGGAACGCCTGCTTTGGCTCGTGCGGCTGGAACGCCTGCTTTGGCTCGTGCGGCTGGAACGCCTGCTTTGGCTCGTGCGGCTGGAACGCCTGCTTTGGCTCGTGCGGCTGGAACGCCTGCTTTGGCTCGTGCGGCTGGAACGTCCACTTCGCCGCTCAGGAGGAGATCCACCCCTTCCATACACCAGAACCCAATTGTTCCACCATCTGTGACAGCCCATGCACAGACCCTCTGGGACTATAAAACCGCAGTGGAGGACTGGGTTATACAGGTACTCGACCACCCTAGGCCGGGAGATCCTTCATTGGAACGGAGAAAGGGAACTGTGATTTGGTTTTAGAGGGTCTGGCTTCATGCAGGATGATGAGGATGGAAAGGAGTATTTTGTGGGCCGCAAGTCGGTGAAATGGCCGTACCTGCCACATCGGCATAGCCTGCACATGGGAGATCAAGTGGAATACACTGCCTTGGTGTCCCTGAAAGGCCCATTTGCGACCAGAGTTACCCTCCTTTCAAAGCCTCTGGTGCCTACAACGGAACCAGAAGTGTGGCCGGATGAACCACCAGGTCCAGGACACTTGCGCTGCCTGCAGGAGTTTCCAGATGGCGTCCTCCGGTTCAGGGAAAAGCCTCAGCCGGAGCCTCTGATTCCTGGACTGCCAGCACCATCACCACAGTTCTTACAGCTGGGTCAGCTGACCTTGTTATCGTTCACCTTCCAATCCACAGTGGTCCACCAATACCAGCTGCCGTGGAAGATGAAGCCAGCAGCAACCGGGGAAGCTGGGGCTTCTTTCCTGAATGCAACCTTTCTGGAACTGCTGCAGCCGGAAGTCCTTACCCCTGCTGTCCCGGCAGGAGCATCCGAAAAAGCGAAAATGGCTGCAGTGTGCGTCACCACCACCCGAACCCGGTCAAGTCCATCTTCAGGAAGATGAGGGCACTGGAGTTCCACCACCGCAGCGAGCATGGCCTACAAGAAGCAGGAGCATCCTCTGATGAGCTTCAGCAGCAGCTCATGCGAGGAGGACTTCAGGTCCCTCATATGAGGAACCCAACTACTGGCAGTGTCAAGGACACTGCAGGAGGACCTATGGGAGCCACACCATGGACTGCTCCTGACGGGTGAGATGCTAGTTGGCAGTTTTTGTTTAGTTTCTGTTGTCCCCGTTTGACTCTCACCCAGATGAGCATGGCTGTCAGGACTCCCCCTATTCTGCAGAAATTTCCCTGTTGCGCTGAAGTGCGCCTATTTTCCTTTTTACCCCCTTCTCAGGTTATTTGGGAGCCCCCTTTTCCAAAAGGCTTCTCTATTTGCTGCTATTCTCTATTATCCATGTGGATTACTCATTACCTGTTTGGATTTTACCTCACGTGGATTACAATTGAATTTTGGAATATGTGTTCAAGACAGACAGTATTTTATCATGCCAACTAGGATCCATAAGGAGAGACTCAAACATATAAGCCTTTTATGCTTGCAAATGTGAAATTGATTGCACTAAAATGTTTGCATATTTATATATATATATTTATATTTATGTCTTTGCTGTATTTTAGCTACACTGTTTTTAATGGTTCAGCACTTTAGCCCATTGTGTGTATTCTTTTTCTGGTACTGCAATGTGTCCTATTATGCACTTATTGTACGGTGTTTTTAGTAAATTATTCACTTATTGATAGCTAGCAGCAGTGAGCACCTTATTTTTCTAGTTCATATGGACTGCCTCTAAAGATTGTCTGCCGCGGCCTAGCCTCATGCGTATGACGCAATTGTGCGTCAGTAGTACGCTAAGGATTCGTACGCACTTTTGTACGCTAATGCTTAGGTATTGCGTACTTTTAACTACGCTGACTGTACGTACGTAATTTGGGCAGGAATGTTCACAAAAAAACATGTAATTTTTTTTTTTTACGTAGATTTTACAAATAAGTTCGTTTAAATACGAATCTTGACAGAAATTCGGCGAAGCAAATTTCTGTTGAAATGGACATTTTGAGGAGAAGAGGGCTCTCGGAGGATGTTATTTCTACCTTGTTGGCGAGTCGGAAGAGGGTCACTTCAGATATCTATCTGAGATTCCTGGAGGGCCTTCTGCAGATTTGCCGTAGATGTTCTGGATACTCCTAACATCCCTCTTGTATTGGATTTTTAAAGGAGGGATTGAGAAAAAGACTTAGGCCAAGCACTTTAAAAGTTCAGATTTCTGCCTTAAGTGCCCTATTTGAATCCTTGGGTTAGAAGGTCTGTTACGGCAGTTTCTAAGTTATCCCCAGTTTGTAGGGATAAGGTTCCTCCTTGGGATTTAAACTTAGTTCTTTCTGCCCTTACGGGGGATCCCTTTGATCCCATCGATAAGATCTCCCTAAAGATTCTTTCCCTGAAACTGGCTTTTCTGATGGCCATTACCTTGGCCAGGAGAGTTAATGAAATTGCTGCTCTTTCCATACCAGCCCTATTTGGTAATCTTGGAGGATCGGGTTTTGATTTTGCCTGATCCTTCTTTTTTACCAAAAGTCTCTTCTCGGTTTCATCGTTCCCAAGAGATTGTATTACCCTCTTTTTGTGCTTCCCTGAAAAATGAGAAGGAATCAAAATTCCATTGTTTAGACGTGAGCAGGTGTTTGATTCAATATCTACAGGTCAATCAACCTTGGAGATCTTCCTTCCGCCTGTTGATTTTATTTCAGGGTACTAAGTAGGGCTCTGCTGCCTCTTCCCAGACAATTGCTAGGTGGATTAGACAGGCTTTTCCCTAGCTTATTCCTCTAGGGGTATTGCTTCACCTTCGGGGTTCTGAGCGCATTCTACTAGATCAGTTTCCACTACTTGGGCAGAGAGGGCCTCTGCTTCCATAGAGCAGATCTGTAGGGCTGCCACCTGGAGTTCGCCACATACTTTCTTCAGACATTACATACTTCAGCCACCTTCCAATGAAGGCCTTACTTTTGGCCGTAAGGTGCTCCAGGCTGTTGTCCCGCCCTAGATTAAAGGGGTTGTCCGGGTTCAGAGCTGAACCCAGACATACCCTTAATTTCAACCAGGCAGCCTGCCTGACTAGAGCATCGGAGCATCTCGTGCTCCGATGCCCTCCTTTCCCCTGCGCTAATTAGCGCAGGGAAAAGGCATTTTGCCCTGTTCCTGTGACGAACCAGGCTCTGGCAGGCGGAGGCTTCCGCCCAGCAGTGAGCCCGGTGACTGCTATGGCAGCGCTAAAGCCGGCCCACTAGAGACGGTGACGTCTCCGAACACACTGCTGGGCGGTGTGTATTATGTAAACAAAATAGCCCTTGCCCTGTGCGATCCAGCGCAGGGCAAGGGAGGGCATCGGAGCATGAGATGCTCTGATGCTAACACCAGGTAGGCTGCCTGGGTGAAATTAAGGGTATGTCCGGGTTCAGCTCTGAACCCGGACAACCCTTTTAATCTCGCCTAATCTCCAGGAGTGCTGTCATAGGCGAAGGGAAAAAATTAGATTACACTTACGGTAATCGGTTTTCATTGAGCCTATGACAGCACCCAATTAATTCCCAACCCAAAAAAAAGGGGGGAGGAAGATATATATAAGATTTTTTTGTTAGTTTTCAGTTATAGGATCTAAATATATAGTGTGTAGTTTTGTTGAGACATTATGTTCCTTAGTTCTTGAAGAAGGACTGGTGATGGAGGGGGTGGACCCTCTTTTAAAGTGATTCTGTTTCCTGTCCTGAGAAGGAGGAGGCGGTCTCTCCAGGGGTGCTGTTATAGGCTCAAAGAAAACCAATTACTGGTAAGTGTAATCTAATTTTTCCATCATGTCTGGACAGCCTACAGCTATCATGCTGGGAGTTGTAGTTTTTCAACAGCTGGAGAGCCACATCCCTGGTCTAAATCATAGAATTATTAAATTTGCCTTTGGACAGTCTGTGTAAAGGTATCACTTGTTACTGACTAGGATGAAGAAGATACAATGGAAAACCAAAATAGCAAAATAACACAAAAAGGACATGACCTCAGATGGCTATGATCACACTCTTATTACATTAGTGCTTATTGTATCTTACAGTATTTTACATTACTGTTTCTTAAATAGCAAAATCCTGTTTATCCCTGTTAACATACTGTACACACCAGGAAAAACTCCCGATGTGGTAGTGACTGGTGCATAAGGGTGGACTCGCACACAGGTTTTGTGGCAGTTTTTCTTTTTACCTAAAGCAAAAAAGTGGGTTAAAAAGAATAAAAACAATAAAGGAAAGACTTATACCACTTCTTATTGGACCCAGTTCTGGATTTAGCTCAAAAAATGCCATAGAAACCTTTGTGAACCAACCCTGACAGTGGCATCATTTTAGCTGATACTTTGAGTTTTTCAATAGCTTTTGATTGCGTAACGGAAGGTATCTGTCAAAAATCCTTTATTTGCTAGACTAACCCAGCCTACTACCCTATTACATTCGTTTTTTTTCAATATACTGTTGTATACCAGCTAAACAGAAGCCAAAAGGACACTCTTTAGGCCTCTGCCTGAAAATGGAAGGCTATGGACACTTACAACATGTACAACAGGAGCTGCATGTTTACAATATGCAAAAAAAATCCTTAAAATAGTAACCCGTAGGATACCAGCGCCATACATGTTCGACGCTTGGAACAGCCAGACCCCTGCTGTATGTGCCGGCATCCGGGTCCCTGCCCTGCTGTGACAGGAACCCACAGGAAGCATGCTGTAAGTGTATTACACTGGTAATACACTTAAAGCCAATGCATTGCAATACAGATGTATTGTAATGCATTGTAAAGGGGATTAGACCCCCAAAAGTTGAAGTCCCAGAGTGGGACAAAAAAATAAAGTAAAAAAAAAAGTTAAAAAAATAGAGTTTTATGAATTAAAAAATTAAGTTTCAACTAAAAAAAAAAGCACCGTTTTCCCAAAATAAAGTAAAAACAAATTGCAAAAAAATAGGGAAAAAGAAAAAAGTAGACATATTCGGTATCGCCACGTCCATATCGTCCGACTCTATAAAAATATCACATGATCCACCCCGTCAGGTGAACGCTGTTAAAAATCAAAACAGTGCCAAAACAGCCATTTTCTGGTCATCTTGCCTCACAAAAAGTGTAATACCAAGCAATTATAAAAGGCGTATTTAGCCCAAAATGGTACCAATCAAACAGTCATCTCATCCCGCAAAAAATGAGACCCTACCTAAGACAATTGCCCAAAAAAATTAAAAAAATATGGCTCTCAGAAAATGGCAACACAAAAACAAGCTTTTATTCTGTTCAAAAATGCTTTTACAGTGTAAAACTTAATAAAAATAATAGACACATTGGGTATCGCCGCGTCCGTAGCAACCTGCTCTATAAAAATATCACATGAGATGCCCCCTGAGGTGAATGCTGAAAAAAAAAAAAACATTTTTTAAGAAAAAACTGCCAAAACAGCCTTTTTTTTAAAAATAGTACCAATGAAAAAGTCACCTCATCCCGCAAAAAATGAGCACCCACATAAGACAATCACTTTAAGGGAACCTGTCAGCTCCGAAACCCCCCCTGAACTAGAGTAAGCGGTGTATAGTGTAAGTGATGCTGAATCCGATTATGTAAGTTTTATCTTCATACTCACTTCCATTCTGATGTTGTGCTTCCACAAACCTGCAGTAAAATGCACTCACTGGACTCTTCTTTGAGTCCTCTCCATTATGTGAGTGAGCACTGGAGTCCAGTGAGTGCATTTTACTGCTGGTTTGTGGGAGCACAGCGTCAGAATGGAAGGGAGTATGAAGATAAAAATGACATAACCGAACTCAACGTCACTTACAATATACACTGCTTACTCTAGTTTGGGGGGTGTTTCAGAGCCGACAGGTTCCCTTTAAAAAAAAAAACTAATGGCACCCATAAACCAATCATCAAAATCTGCGCTCCTTCCATTCTGAATCCTGCCGTGTGCCCCCACAGCAGTTTACCACCACATATGGGGTGTTGCAGTATTCCAGAGAAAATGGGTAACAAATTATGGGGTGCTTTTTCTTCTGTCACCCCTTGTGAAAATGAAAAATTTGGGGCTAAAGCAACATTTTATTGGAAGAAATGAAACTTTTCATTTTCACAGCCAAGTGTTTTCAAATTCCGTAAAACGCGGTCAAAGTGGTCAGTACCACCCTTAATATATTCTTTAAGGGGTGTAATTTCCAAAATGGGGTCACTTTTTGAGGGTTTCCACAGTAGGGGTACGTCAGGGTCCTTCAAATACAAAATGGTGCCTAAAAACCATTCTAGCAAAATCTGCCTCCAAAATCCATATGGCGCTCCTTTCCTTCAGACCACTGCCACATGCCCAAAGAGCAGTTTACTGCCACATATGGGGTATTTCTGTAAACTGCAGAATCAGAGTAATGTATATTAAGGTTTATTTTGCTGTTATCCCTTGCTGTGTTGCAAGAAAAAAATTGATTAACCTAAAAAATCTACCAAAAAAGTGAAATTTCACTTGCATTTTCTTGTGGAACACCTCAAGGGTTAACAAAGTTTGTAACATCAGCAGTTTTGGATAATTTGAGGTGTGTAGTTTGTAAAATGGGGTCATTTATGGGTGGTTTCTATCACGTAAGCCCCTCAAAATCACGTTATAACTGAATTGGTGCTTAAATAATGGTTTTGGAAATTTTTTCGAAAATTAGAAAAATTGCTTTTAAACTTCTAAGCCTTCTAACGTCCTAAAAAAATAAAATGACATTTACAAAATGATGCCAACATAAAGCAGACGTGGGGAATGTTAAAGGGGTTGTCCGAGTTATGAAAAAAAATATATAGCACTGTAAATCTGATGGTCAGCAATATATAACTAAGTTAACCCTTTCAGTACCGGAGGTTTTTTCGGTTTTGCGTTTTCATTTTTCTTCCCTATTTTCCATGAGCCATAACTTTTTTATATTTTTGATCACATAGCTGTATGGGGGATTATTTTTTGCAGGACAAGTTGTACTTTCCAACACCACCATTTAATATTGCATATGGTGTAGTGGGAAGCGGGAAAAAAAATCCAAATCGGGTGAAATTGCAAAAAAAACGCAATTCCGCTACAGTATTACGGGTTTTTTATTTACGGCGTTCGACATTCATTAAAACTGACCAGTTACTTTCATTCTACTGGTCAGTACGAATCCGGCGGTACCTAATATGTATAGTTTTTCTTGTGTTTTGATAGTGATACAATTATAAAGTTGGAATTTTTTTTTTTGTCGTCATATCTTGACCCCTATAACTTTTTGTTATTTATGTGTACGGAGCTGTATGGGGGCTATTTTTTTGCGGGGCGATCCGAACTTTTTATTGATACCATTCTGGGGTGTGTGTGACTTTTTGATCGCTTTTTATTTAATTTTTTAAAGAAAAAAAAGCGGATCAGCCATTTTGATGCTTTTTTCCGTCACGCAATTCGCCGTGTTGGAAATTTTTTTTATATTTTAAAAATACGGGCGTTTTCGGTCGCGGTGATACCAATGATGTCTATATTTATTGTTATTAAGGTATTTATTTTTTAATTATACAAAAAAGGGGGTGATTTAAACTTTTATATTTCTTTTATTTTTTATATATTTAAAAAAAAAATTAAATTTTTTGTGATTTTAAGGCTCACATATGAGCAAATAGATCCTGTTTTTCTTTTTGAGCAATCAGGGATTTTAATTCCTGCATTCAATATCCCTTTTGCTCATTTCTTAGACTGGCCTGCCATCTCATGGTCAAACTAAGACTTGCACATTGAAAGCTGTAAACCTCATCAGCGAGGTTTACAGCATTCAAACCCACCGCAGGGGCCCTGATTTGCCACAGGGGGGCGTTTGTGGGACATCCGGAAGCGAGCGCTTCCGGGTTTAGCGCTATTAGATGCCGTGATCACGTGAGATCACGGCATCTAATAGCTTTAGTTACCGATCAGGTACATCGGTAAGTAGGGTCAAGTCTCTGCTGTTTGAAACAGCAGAGACTTGCTGGCCATGACTTGCGGGTGTCATATTCCCGCATCGCCCCAGCGCCGTACATGTATGGCACTGGGAGTGTAAGGGTTAAGCAAGTTTTAGGCAAAAAAAATCTAAATTTCCTTATTTTCCTGGTTCTCTTCTGGCCTTTGTTTACCTGCAGTAATAACAATATCAGCCCCTCCCCCTTCCTGCTCTGCAAAGGAAGTGAATACAAGAGTTGCCCTGAGTGACATGTCTGCTGGAATACTCAGCAGCATGTTGTATGTGTAGGACTACCAGTCCTAGCTGTACAATGACACTGCTGATACACACAGGATCTTCCCACTACCTGTTCTTGTGCAATACTTTGCAGATCTCCTCCAGATCAGCTCCAGTCAGTTCTGTGTCTGTAGGGTGATGAGGGCAGATCCAGTGTGTCTTTATTGCCTGCAGCTGCTTTTGTAGAGCTTTGGGTGTGTTCTGGCTGAAGGGTTTAATATTTTATCTGAAAAAATCCAGGGAGAGAGCAGATAACAGCCCGGCAGAGCAGGGTGCGTGGCCAGCACAATGACTTCTCGTGTACAGACTGTTATCTGCTTGTGCACAATTACAAGATTAGCAGGCAGGGAAGCTGACATCACAGGTCATGTGACCCTGAGTGAAATCTGAGAAACCAGCACGTTTAGAAGCAGAAAGTGTATGGAAAAGCTGTTGTATTTGTCTAGTTAGAAACATACAAAGGACAAAAAAATAACTCGGACAACCCCTTTAAGTAATACCGTATTTTTCACTTTATAAGACGCACTTTTTTCCCCCCAAAAGTAGGGGGAAAATTGCTGTGCATCTTATAAAGCGAATTA
This sequence comes from Rhinella marina, assembly GCA_900303285.1. Taxonomy (NCBI): domain Eukaryota; kingdom Metazoa; phylum Chordata; class Amphibia; order Anura; family Bufonidae; genus Rhinella; species Rhinella marina. Next base: position 194,396 of record ONZH01019913.1, read on the forward strand.
TGGAAGCGCTCACTAGTATGTATTAGCTGCCGGGAGCGGGGAAGCATACTTACCCTCCTGTGCCATGGCTCCGCTCCTGGTCCTGCACTCCTCTGTGTACTCCGGCTACTCTGCACTGTCCTGACCCTGTACAGTGTCATGACATAGTGCGCGCACTATGACCTGACGCTGCACGAAGACAGAGGAGCGCTGGACCCAGAGCCGCGGCGCAGGAGAGGTAAGAGAGGTTTATTATTTTATTCTTATGAGGCTAATCTGAGGTCTGATGGGAGCTGATCTGAGGTCTAATGGGGGCACAGTAGGCTCATATGGGGGCTGATTTTGTCTGATCTGAGGGCTGGTGGGCTGATCTGAGGTCTGATGGAGGCAGAGGGGGCTCATATGGGGGCACAGTGGGCTCATATGGGGGCTGATGGGCTGATCTGAGGTCTGATGGGGGCACAGTAGGCTCATATGGGGGCTGATGGGCTGATCTGAGGTCTGATGGGGGCAGAGTGGGCTGATATGGGGCTGATGGGCTGATCTGAGGTCTGATGGGGGCACAGTGGTCTGATATGGGGGCATAGTGGGCTCATATAGGGGCTGATCTGAGGTCTGATAGGGGCACAGTGGGCTGATCTGAGGTCTGATGGAGGCAGAGGGGCTTATATGGGGGCACAGTGGGCTCATATGGGGGCTGATCTGAGGTCTGATGGGGGCTTAGTGGACTGATCTGAGGTCTGATGGGGGCTGAGTGGGCTTGTCTGATGGGGGCTGAGGTGGCTTGTCTGATGGGGGCTGAGTGGACTGGTCTGATGGTGGATGAGTGGGCTGATATGGGGGATGAGTGGGCTGATTTGAGGTCTGATGGGGTCTGACATGGAGAGCTGATATGAGGGTCTGATGTGATGTCCTGAAATTTATGGGGCGTCTGATATTAGGATCTGATATGAGGTCTGATGAAAAATATATTTTTCTTATTTTCCTACTTTAAAATCTGGAGTGCGTCTTATCATTGGGTGCGTCTTATAAAGCGAAAAATACGGCATATATTTTATGAGGTATCACTTTCTATTTTAAAAGCAGAGAAATAGAAATTTTTGGTAAATTTGGGATTTTTTCATAAATAAGGTGAAATATATTGACTCAAATTTTTGACTGTCATGAAGTATAATTTATCACGAGAAAACAGTCTAAGAATGGCCTGGATAAGTAAAAGCGTTCCAAAGTTATTACCACATAAAGTGACACATGTCAGATTTGCAAAAATCGGCCTGAGATTTAAGGTGAAAAGTGGCTCGGTACTGAAGGGGTTAAGCATTTAAGTTACAATTAAAGGGGTTGTCCAAGTTATTTTTTTGTTCTTTGTATGTTTCTAACTTGTCAAATATAACAACTTTCCCATACACTTTGTGCTTCTAAAGCTGCTGGTTTCTCAGATTTCACTGAGGGTCACATGACCTGTGATGTCAGCTTATCTCCCTGGTCTGTGATGTTTTGTGCACAAACCACAGAGATCAGATAACTGTCTGTACACGAGACGTCACTGTGCTGGCCACGCTCCCCTGCACTGCTGGCTGCTATCTGCTCTCTCCCTGGATTCCTTCAGATAAAACATTAACCCCTTCAGCCGAACACACTGAGGGCTGAAGGCTTTACAACAGTAGCTGCAGGCAGTGAGGAGACAAATGCTGGGCACAGAGTAATTCTGCGAAGTATTGCACAAGAAAGGTAGGGGGAAGTTCCTGTGTGTATCAGCAGTGTCATTGTACAGCTAGGACTGGTAGTCCTACACATACAACATGCTGCTGAGTATTCCAGCAGACATGTCACTCAGGGCTGCTCTTGTATTCACTCCCTTTGCAGAGCAGGAAGGGGGAGGGGCAGAGATTGTTATTACTGCAGGTAAACAAAGGCCAACCAGGGAAATGAGGAAATTTTGATTTTTTTTTTTTTTTTTTGCCTAAAACTTGCTTAACTTAGTTATATATTGCTGACCATCAGATTTACAGTGCTATATTTTTTTTTTTTCATAACTCGGACAACCCCTTTAACTCAGACTGGTAAGAATTTAGAGTTTAGGTTGACAATAAATATGACAGAACGTGAAGTATAGGTGTCTTTCGTACAGGTGCGATCCTGCGAAGATTCAATTTATAAGGACTCTAGAAGCTTGCTGGGATTCCTCTGCAACCCAAAAAGATTCAATGTGGCGACAACTAGACCAAAGGCCCTGCTGATTGTACTTGGAAACCCCCACATTCTTATGAAGGTGTGTAAATACAGTAGGGGAGGTTTACACATGCAGTTGTCAGTTTTCAGGCCTTATTTCATTGTATCAAACCACTTTCATGGTCCAAGGTCTTTTTCCTAACACCATTTGCCATCTGGACAGTTTAGGGTCTGTTCACACTGGAACTTGTCTGTACATTATATTCTGTTAGTAGAGAAACATAAGGAAATCTTTCAGTTAATGTGCCCATTGATTTCAGTCAGATTTTTGTGTCTGTGAGGTGCAGAATTGCATGATCTGCTCTGATGTTTTGTAGGAACAAATCAGTACTTCAGTTTGTGTGTCAGACTTATCATATGTTAATGTATTTTTTTTTTCTATATTTGTTTTTCTTCTGACAAGGATCCGTGTGCGTGTGCACTGCTTGAATACAGCATTATAAATGGAGCATACACTGGATGTAATCTGCCTCCTGCTCTGGAATCTCTACAGCAGTAAGTTGTTTTTTGTTTGTTTTTCCTTTAAGATTCAGTACTGTTTTAACGTTCATCTAGGTGTGTGTGTATGTGTGTGTATATATATATATATATATATATATATATATACACACTCACCGGCCACTTTATTAGGTACACCATGCTAGTAACGGGTTGGACCCCCTTTTGCCTTCAGAACTGCCTCAATTCTTCGTGGCATAGATTCAACAAGGTGCTGGAAGCATTCCTCAGAGATTTTGGTCCATATTGACATGATGGCATCACACAGTTGCCGCAGATTTGTCGGCTGCACATCCATGATGCGAATCTCCCGTTCCACCACATCCCAAAGATGCTCTATTGGATTGAGATCTGGTGACTGTGGAGGCCATTTGAGTACAGTGAACTCATTGTCATGTTCAAGAAACCAGTCTGAGATGATTCCAGCTTTATGACATGGCGCATTATCCTGCTGAAAGTAGCCATCAGATGTTGGGTACATTGTGGTCACAAAGGGATGGACATGGTCAGCAACAATACTCAGGTAGGCTGTGGCGTTGCAACGATGCTCAATTGGTACCAAGGGGCCCAAAGAGTGCCAAGAAAATATTCCCCACACCATGACACCACCACCACCAGCTTGAACCGTTGATACAAGGCAGGATGGATCCATGCTTTCATGTTGTTGACGCCAAATTCTGACCCTACCATCCGAATGTCGCAGCAGAAATCGAGACTCATCAGACCAGGCAACGTTTTTCCAATCTTCTACTGTCCAATTTCGATGAGCTTGTGCAAATTGTAGCCTCAGTTTCCTGTTCTTAGCTGAAAGGAGTGGCACCCGGTGTGGTCTTCTGCTGCTGTAGCCCATCTGCCTCAAAGTTCGACGTACTGTGCGTTCAGAGATGCTCTTCTGCCTACCTTGGTTGTAACGGGTGGCAATTTGAGTCACTGTTGCCTTTCTATCAGCTCGAACCAGTCTGCCCATTCTCCTCTGACCTCTGGCATCAACAAGGCATTTCCGCCCACAGAACTGCCGCTCACTGGATGTTTTTTCTTTTTCGGACCATTCTCTGTAAACCCTAGAGATGGTTGTGCGTGAAAATCCCAGTAGATCAGCAGTTTCTGAAATACTCAGACCAGCCCTTCTGGCACCAACAACCATGCCACGTTCAAAGGCACTCAAATCACCTTTCTTCCCCATACTGATGCTCGGTTTGAACTGCAGGAGATTGTCTTGACCATGTCTACATGCCTAAATGCACTGAGTTGCCGCCATGTGATTGGCTGATTAGAAATTAAGTGTTAACGAGCAGTTGGACAGGTGTACCTAATAAAGTGGCCGGTGAGTGTGTGTATATATATATATATATATATATATATATATATATACACAAAATTGGAACATGCATCCTACAAGTTAATAAGCCACTGCCAGACACTTCTTGTATAGGTTTATCTCCTGTGGAAAGAACAGAGCCAACATACCTGATCCTTCTTCTTAAACTGGGGAGAGACGGATGGCTCCTATACACAGTAGGTCATTGACTGTTCCTGTCAAACTCTAGATTCAACCATGTTTTGTTAGAGGACCTGTTAACCTCAGGAGCATCTTTTCATATGAATCTGTTCCGTTCCCCAGTTACTGCTACGGGAAGTTTATTAATAAATGTACAACTGGGTATCTTAGTATTAATAAGTCAGATTTGGACTTGCTGTATTTTGTTCTTGTTTAACAACGTTTCTCTAGTCTTCTGACTGGCTTTCTTAATTAGTGTGTTCAAGCTTGAATAGAGGTGAAGTGGTGCAGCATCTACAGTATTGTCTGCCACTTACAATGCTGTTCTAACACATCACCAGACACAGTTTGATCACATCTAATAGCCTCAGTCATGCAAATTCAATCAACATCTTACTTCCATCACTGAAGTATGAGTCGCTAGCATTTAACGCAGGAGATATCTCATACAAGCCTTATTGAGAAGTGACTAGTGAAACGTCTTAATAAAAAAAAAATATATATATATAAGTCCGCTTGCAGTGACTTGTTACTACTAATATACCATGACCTGGAAGAATAAGACCCTTCACAGACATATATAGAAATGAGTGAGTGCATGTCTGCAGTCTGATGCAGTCCAATCAGTATTGTTTGTGCCAGTCTGTACAAGGAGATACCTCCAGCTGGTAATAATAATAAAAAAAAGAAATTCAGAATAAAGATAACACCATTCCACAATAAAGCATGCCATTAAGATAAAACTGCTGAGGATTCTCAGTGTTTATCCCACATTTGACTCTAACACTTAGGGTGCTGCCACACGTCGCCGCTGTGTTTTTGGTCATGCAGTTTTTGAAACAACATACCTGTGTTAATGGTGCATTTTCTTCCATAAAAGGGAAAATGCACAGAAAAACTGAATTACATTGATTGCAAAATACTTACATTAAGGTAATTTAAGTCTCGTGTGTTTCCCTTTTCAGAAGATAACCTACCATAAGGGTCTATTCAGACAAACGTAAGTGCTCCGTGCCCGTGCTATGGACCACAGTCCATAGCGTTTACGTGGGCTTTCGGGTCCGTGCCTTGGCACCAAAAAAGCTAGGAAATATCCTATCTTTTGCCTTATCTTGTGTATCGCAGACCCATTCAAGTCAATGGGTCCGCATCTGCAAACAGAGTGTATGCAGTTGGTGCCCGCGGACTGCAGTTCACAGCACAGGCACAGAGCATTTAAAGGGGTTATCTCATCTGAGACAATGGGGGCATATCGCTAGGGTATGCCCCCATTGTCTTATAGGTGCGGGTCCCTATATCGAGAACGGAGCCTTAAAAGAGAAGGAGGGCACCCTGCGCATGCGCAGCCACCCTCCATTCATTTCTATGGGGCTGCCAAAAATAGCCGAGAGCTGGCTTGGATATTTCCGTCGGCTCCATAGAAATGAAGAGAGCGGCAGCCGCGCTTGCGCGGTGCGCTCCCATTCATTTCTATGAGCGCTTCATTCTCGATATAGGTGCAGGACCTGCACCTATGAGACAATGGGGGCATATCCTAGCAATAATTTTGGGTCACCAAAAACACAACTTTAGCCGTGACTTGTGGCAGCACCTGCAGAAGACATGTTATTTGAAGGATTAAAGAAACCTGCTGCTAGATAAAATATTTGTTGTGTTTTTAGGTGCGATTAAAGCTTCTCAGAGAAAGGCAGAAGATTTGGCTGGATACATCTATCGCCATCCATCACTCAACATCTCCAAAATTGAGGTTTTGACATTTTGCTCTGGAAATATTAAGGTCGGCAATAATATTTATGTATAGGAGTGATACAATTTGTTAAAACAATACCTTTATTTTTTGTTTCTAGTTTTGAATGAATATCCTTAGGGGCCGTGTCTTTTTCTTGTTCACAGATCCCATCATGTATATTATTCTATGTAGTAATCATTGTTCTGTGCTAATAAACTGTTTAGCTATGTTTTTTACAATTACATTGATCCAGTGAGTCACAAAGAGAAATATATACCTTTGCATTAACGTATACTGTAAATCTTTAGGAAAATGCACACATGGCAGTGGATACTACTGCCTCCTTGTGTTTCTCTGTATTTGTTAGTCATGTAGTGCGTTAATAAAAGCATATGAAGAGTTGACTCTACTTTATTCAGTTCTGGGTTCACTATTACTATTACTATTAACCCCTTGCTCTCATTCACTGCATTCACTGTACGTGTACGTCAGAATGGGGTAGGCAGTATTTTTTTTTTTTTTTGGTGCATTTTCATAATTTTATTCATGTGATGTTAAATGTGTCAAAAATAAAAACATTAATGTAATCTATTTTATGGTTCAGGTCATTATGGATGTGGCAATATCAATTGTGTTTTTTTTTTGGGGGGGGAGGGGGGTTTGACATAGCACTATTAATGGGACGTAGTGCTGACAGGCATCCTATTAAGCCACCTCTCACCATTTTTACGGCAAGACAGGACCTAGGGCCGGGCTTATGGAAACAGCTGAGCAGGCCGGCACTATGCTGTTCCTGTTGCTCTCAATGTAGTAAACGGTAGGCAAATAGTGTAGCAGAGCAAGCTATGATGTTTGCGTATCTTTTATTCACTACTATGGAAACAGCAGAGCACCAGCCTGCTTCGCTGTTTCCATAAGCCTGGCCACCTAGAGCTGGCGCTTATTCCCATCTCGCTGTAGAAATGGCAAGATGGGACAAAAACGCCGTAAGCCTTTCCTCTACAACAAGATGGCAGACCTGGGGGATATAGCAACACTTCAGGACCCCCCGGGCATGCCAGAGGGTGATGACATTACAGAAAGAGCCCATTCCTCTAGCTGTGTTGATCCCATACTCACTCTTGACTACAGCATCTAAGAGCAGGAAGCAGAGTTCACTTCGATCCCAGCCATTGCAGCAGAGTGTCAGCTGCCAGTGTCCATACTTGTACAATTGATTGTATGAACACAGTAGTGGCAGCAGTGGTACATGCCGCTAAGTGGTTAATGGCATTTAAAAAAATAAGTAAATAAAAATGTGACTTCACATGAAGAGGTTTGTGAAAGTGTGATTCATTTTAAGATTTACTTTATATAAAAAACTAGCAGAAAGACCCGGCTTCGCCTGGGTATATTTCATCTATTTCATTTAATGTTTCTGTGTGTCGTTGCAGAGAGAAAGTCAATGCAGCTGACAGAAGTTGATTTTTACCTTCATTTTTTCAATCCCCATTGGCTGCGGAGTGGGAGGGGGCATGACCTGATCGGGTCGGGGGCGTGGTTTACCGGGACCTTGGGGGTGGGGGGTGCTCTTAGGTCCTTCTTTTCAGGGTGGCCAATTGCCATGGTAATTTGAGGAAACACAGTGGGTAGCAGTGGAAGAAAACATTGCTTCGCACGGGTATATTTAATCAATTTCATTTAATGTTTGTGTGTGTGTCATTGCAGAGAGAAAGTCTCCTTCCCACCCATTCCTGTAGCTGACAGAAGTTTGATTTTTACCTTCATTTTTTCAATCCCCATTGGCTGCGGAGTGGGAGAGGGCGTGACTTGACCGGGGGCATGGTTTAGCGGGACCTTGGGGGGGGGGGGGTTGCTTTTAAGTCCTTTTAGTGGAAGAAAACATCTTTATTACTACTGAACGGTAGTAGTCTAATATTAGTCTATTTCATCTAATGTTTCTGTGTGTTGTTGCAGAGAGAAACTCACCCTCCCACCCCTGCAGCTGACAGAAGTTTATTTTTACCTTCATTTTTTCAATCCCAATTGGCTGCAGAGGGGAAGGGGGCGTGGCCTGACCGAGTCGGGGTGTGGCTTAGTGAAACCTGGAGCAGGTGTTGTAAGTCCTTCTTTTGAGAGTGGTGTGAATCACAGGTCGGTGCCATGGTAATTTATGAGGACACGCAATGGGTAGCAGTGGAAGATTTACTACTGAACGGTCATAGTCTAAAATTAGTCTAAAGCATAAGTTATATTTATGGTAACAGGAATACCCCTTTAACAGTATCATCCACAGCGCTCTGTCCCTTTAAAGCATTGAATAGAAATGACTGGATGGTTACCTGAGATCCTCAGCTGGCTGCTAATTACCTGGCTGTGTTATGGAAACCTGCCCTCCCTGTGTGTGTCTGTGCAGAGAATGGCAGTTGGGGTTTAAAACCAATGCTGTCAGGCTAATATTGGCTAATGCAGGTCATATTTTGGGAATATCTCGGGAACGTTATGTCCTAGAGAGATGAGACCTGGTCTAAAACCTTCCCGGGCACCTGATGTCCCTATGTGCCGAATTTGGTGAAAATCGGTCCAGTAGTTTGGTCGCGCATAGAGAACAGACAGACAGACAGACAGAAACTCATTTTTATAATATTATAAAGAGATATGATGGAAATCGGAGGGCTCCACTGACATTAAATCTAGAACCGAGAGTATTGAATTATTTCTGGACTCACTGAAATTACCAACTCCTAATGCCTCTTAATTGGCCACGCTAAATTCACCCTTCACCCTTTTGGAGTTGCAAAAGACCTTGAAAGATACTCCATTGGGGAAAAGTCTGGGTCCTGATGGGCTATCAGTCAGTTACTAGGTGTCTTTTACAGATGTACTCCTTCCTCTTCTTTTGCTAGCTTTTTCTTCAGCTGCAGAAGGTTCTAATTTCCCGACCCAAACTCTCACAGCCCATATAACTGTGTTGCCCAAAGAAGGGAAAGACGCGGGATTATGCAGTAGCTATCGCCCCATTTCGCTGCTCAATGTAGATATTACATTGTATGTCAAAATCCTCGCGAACAGACTACAACCCACTCTCCCTTTTCTGATCCATCCAGAACAAGTGGGGTTTATTCAAGGGAAGAGAGGGAAAGGACAATACTCTGCGTGTTTTACACCTCATTCAATACGCTATTAAAAGAAAGTCCCCCCCCCCCCCAGCTTTACTCTCAACGGATGCGAAAAAAGCTTTTGACAAGATAGACTGGTTATTTATGGGCAAAGAACTTGCTAAATTTGGTTTTATATATGGGTATTATATAAATGCCCAACTGCATCTATTAGGGTTAATGGCACCCTTTCCTCTGCTTTCTCAATACACAATGGGACGAGACAGGGTTGCCCGTTGTCCCCTTTATTTGTCCTCACTATGGAAACACTCACACAGCTTATCCGACAACATCCTGATATCAAGGGCATTGAGGTGGGGGGTCGAGAGCATCTAACTGCTGCATTTGCAGATGACTTACTTATAATGACGTCTAACCCACACATATCTTTCCCGATACTATCTGATATTTTTGAGGCATTTCAGAATCTCTCCAATTTTAAAATTAACCCTTCCAAATCCAACGCTCTAAATATCTCCTGTCCATCTCGTTTAGTTGATAGAGCTAAAGCAGACCTTTTGGTATTCATTTGAGGCAATATGTTTTTGTCAATATTATTTTAAGATTGTTAACTGCCTATGTTGTCCTAATTTAAAAATTCAATAAAAAGAGAGATTTGACAAAAAAAAAAATATGATGGAACAATAAGGGTACGTTTTTGAAGACAAAAAACGCAGCATTCTCCATCAGATGACAATGCTAATGGAAATACAGCACCCACTAACATGTAATTTGATTTGAGAGGTGGATTAGTCGGGCAGCAGAGTTGAGGATAGATTGAAGGGGTGTGCGAGTGCTAGATGGAAGGCCACAGAGGAAGATGTTACAGTACTCTAGGTGGGAGATGATGAGAGCATGTACAAGCATTTTTGCCGACTCCTGGTTGAGGAATGTGCGGATGCGGAAGATATTTTTGAGTTGGAGGCGGCAGGTGGTGGAAAGGGTTTGGATGTGTGGTTTTAAGGACCGGGCAGAATCCAAGGTTACCACAAGGCAACGGACTTGTTTGACCGGTGAGAGTGTGCAGGCATTGATCATGATAGATAGGTCTGTTGGGGGGAGGGGTGAGAAAGATGGGGAAAGATGATAAATTCGGTTTCCAGAGGATAGGTCAAGAGTTAAAAAATCCCGGAAAACCCTTTTAAGCACATGTTCTGAAACTTTGGGTTCTACAGGTAACTCCAGAGATGTATGGCACTATAGATGTCAGAAGATAAATCCTAGCAATGGAATTTGGCACTAAGGTCAGGATCAAATGCAATTCTTGGTGCAAAACATACAGCTTAGCCTCACTGTAAGGCCATGAGCACAAGCCTTTACTTCTAAAAAAACAAAACTTAATGAAGCACTTGTCACACACGCATTATACAATGCATTCGGAAACTCTTTGACATTTTATGTTGCGGCCTTGTGAACCCCCCCCCATTATTCTGCACTCAATGCCCTATAATGACAAAATGAAAACAGAATGTTCAAAATCTTTGCTAACTTATTGAAAAAGAAAAAACTGAAAATATTGTATAGACAGTATTTAGACCCTTTACTTAGTACTTAGTTGAAGCACCTTTGTCAGCGATCATAGTCCACAGCCTTCTTGGGTAGGTTGCCACAAAGTTTGCATATCTGTATTTGGGGATTGTCTGCCATTCTCTGCAGATCCTCTCAAGTTCTGTCAGGTTGGATGGAGACAGTTGGAGGACTCCAGAGATATTCTGTTCGTCAGGGCTGTGACTAGGCCACTCAAGGACATCCACACAGTTGTCCCTAAAGCCTGTATTATATTGGCCAATTGTCAGCCAGTTCATTGTTAACAAGCATTCGCAGGAATGTTCGTTAGTGATGATCTGTGTAAGGCTTCTTTCACACGAACGTTGTGTTTTGCAAAACACGGATACCAGCCCATGTGCTTTACGCAGTTTGCGGACCACACATGCAGGGGGATATCATAGAAATGCCTATTGTCTGCAATTGCGGACAAGAATAGGACATGTTCCATTCTTTTTGCGGTGCCGTGGCACGGAGCGACGATGTGGACAGCACATGGTGTGCTGTCTGCATCTTTTGCGGCCCCATAGAAATGAACGGGTCCGGATCTGAGCCACAAAATATGCGGCTCGGATCCTGCATAAACTACGTTCGTGTGAAAGAAGCCTAAGGGGTCGTGCACATGAATGTGTCTGCTGTGCTCGTATTGTGGCCCTCAAACAGTGACTCCACTATATACGAGCACCGGCAATATGTGCTCCGTATCACAGATACGACCCCATTGACTTGAATGGGTCCACAATCCGGAAAACACAGGGCGGAAGGCTACTGAGCGCTTCTGTGGCATTTCAGTCTGTGCCTCCGAACCACAAAAAAAAAATCGAACATACTCTGTTCGCACTGAAAAAAATTGATTGTGGAACCATTCAAGCTGAATGTGCTGTATCCATCAGCGCAGGACACACGGACAGTACTGCTGCCGATTACCCGATGCTTGTTTATTGGGCAATCCAGAATAGGCTTGCTTAAAAATCATTGTTTGCTGGCGGCAGATCGTGCTGTGTAATCATGATCTGCTGTTGGCAAACTGGACAGCATGGGCACAAGTGATAGCATAATGATCACTCCTCCCCATGCTGTGGAGCAGATTGCTGCATGTGATCGCAGCAGTCTTCTCCGTTTGCACTCCAGATCAGTTTTTCATTAAGAATATCTATGTACTTTGGTCAGAGTTGAAGGAAAGCTGCATGAAGCAGTCTCCCTGTCCTAGCCACTGAAAAACACCCTCACAGCATGATGCTACCACCAGCTTTGTTTTTGCTCTGATGTGCATAGTGAGACATTTTATAGACCAGGATATCTTTCCAAATCATGTCCAATCAATTTACCACAGGTGGTCTCCAATCAAGGTGTAAAACAGGGATCAGCAACCTTCAGCATTCCAGCTGCTGTGCAACTACAACTCCGAGTATGCCGACTTACTACAGCAGTGAAAGGAGGATTCTGGGACTTGAACTCAGAACAGCTGGAGTGCCAGAGGTTGCTGATCCCTGGTGTAGAAACATCTCAAAGATGATCAAGTGAAACAGGAGGCCCTCAGAGTTAAATTTTAATTGGCATAGCAAAGTGTCTGCATACTTATGCCCATGCAAAATTTTAGTTTGCCCTTATTAATAAATTAACAAAAATTTCTAAAATTCTCTTTTCACTTTCCCATAATGGGGTATTGAGTGCAGATTAATAGGGGAAACTTTTTTTTAAATTTATTGTAGCATAAGGCCGCAACATAAAATGTGAAAAAAGCAACATAAAATGTGTGTATATGTGTGTGTATGTATGTGTGTATATATATATATATAATTATAGAGAGAGATGTTTGGACACTTACAGGAGCTTTTGACATCCCATTCTAAATCCATGAGAATTAATATTGAGTTGGTCTCTCTTTTGCAGCTAGAACAAACTTCAAAATCTTGTAGAAAGCCTTTCCAGAAAAGTGAAGTGTATCTGAGAATTTTTGTCCATTCATCAAGAGCATTTTGTTAGGTCAGACACTGATAATAGAGAAGAAGGCCTGGCTGCCAATCTCTATTATAGTTCATCTCAACAATGTTCAGTGGGGTTGAGGATAGGGATATGCACAGGCTAGTAAAGTTCTTCCACACCAAACCACACCCTGTTCCATGCTGGAACAGAAAAGGTCCTTCTCCAAACTGTTCCCACAAAGTTGGAAGCATACAATTTTCCAAAATGCCTAGGTATACTAAAAGCATTAAGATATCCCTTCACTGGAACTAAGGGGCTTAGGTTAACCCCTAAAAAACAACCCCATAGCATGATGCTTCCTCCACCAATCTTTAGTTTTCACAGTGCAGTCAGGTAGGTAATGTTTTAATGTTCTCTTGGCATTCAACTAATCCGAGACTCATCCATCAGACTGTCAGAAAGAGAAGTGGGATTCATCAATCCACAGAACTTGTTTCCACTGCTTTAGACCACTCTATCCTACGCGTGCCTTGGTACTTGGTAATGCAAGGCTTGCATGCAGCTGCTCAGCCATAGAAAACCATGCCATGAAGCAAAGCGTTGGCGACTCTTATGGACCTCAGCACATAGTGACCCCGCTCTCACATGATTTGCCACTTTGTGGCTGAGATGCTGTGGTTCTGAAACACTTCCACTTTGCAATAAGGCCACTAACAGTTGAAAGTGGAATAGCTAGGAGGGAAAGAATGCCACAAAGTGATTTGTTACCACAGTGGCATCCTATTACAGTACCAAGTACAAATTCATTAAGTTCTTTAGAACAACCTATTCTTTCACATAATGTATTCAAAGGCAGACTGTATGGTGCTTCATTTTACACACCTGAATTCAATAATTAAAGTGGTTGCCTGCTTTTTTTTATATTGATGACCTATCCTCAGGATAGGTTATCAATATCAGATCAGCTAGGGGCCGACTCCCTGCACCCCCATGATCGAGGCCTCCTCTTCATTGTTTAGCTGCTCACTGTCGTAATTGCATCGGTGAGCAGGTGTAATTACAACTAAGCCGTCCCATTAACTTCAATGGGATGGCTCCTTCCTATTCAAGTGAATAATACAGAGCCATCCTGTTGAAGTGAATGGGACGGCGTAGGTGTAATTATTACACCTGCTCACCACTGCGGTTGCGAGCAGGTAAAAGAAGGGAAGACAGTGCTTGTATGAGCGCTGCTTTCTCATCAAACAGCTGATCGTCGGGGGTGCAGAGAGTCAGCCCCCTCCGATCTTATATTGATGACCTATCCTGAAAAAGAAAAAAAAAAAAAACAGTGGACAACCCCTTTAAGTGATGTCCCAATACTTTTATACACACACCACTCTCAACGTTGAAATTGCAACAGCAAGAAGGAATAGTTGTGGAAATAATAGATATGCATATCATTAACATGTCTTTGATAAAATGGAAACAATATTCAAAACATCTCGATTTTTTTGCAGTATCAAGAACGAGGGCCATGCAGTTACACGCTTTGGTATGCTATAAGTGAAGTTTTTAATGGTTGAGTAATGTTGTGCCACGTTGAATGCACTTGGGCACTCAAATCATCAATATATGTTGTAGGAGGGGCGTGGCTTGCAGCCGACATGAGCGGACGTGTGTGAGAGGAGCTCCGTGAGATAGACCCCAGTCTCTCATAATCCTGAACTTAAACCGCCGCAAACATTTCCTCCAGATACAGAGGGAGATCGGGAATAACCCGGAAAACGAGGATGATGAAAAACAAACAGCGATCGGTGGTGGAGAAGCTCCGGGGGTTTGCGCGCCAGGATCCCCAAGATGGCGCCGGCAGCGGCGTGGAGGCCGCACCCGTGCTTGCTTTGGAGCCTGGCTCGGCGGACAACTCTGAGTCTGAAACGGAACTTACACTGAAGCAAGTCTCGGAGCAGCTCCTACAAGCTATCACTGTATGTAAATCCACATTATCGGGCAAGCTGGAGGAAGTGAAGGTGGATATTGGCCTTCTACGACATGACATGCAGAATCTGCGGGAGAGGGTTAAGGAGGCGGAGACACGCGTCTCAGACTTGGAGGACAGAACTGCTCCCATACCGGCCCAATTAATAGCCCTAGAGAAAAAGGTGGACTTTTGGCAACAAAAGTGTGACGACTATGAAAATAGGCCAACGCCGCAATAACCTGCGTATCATAGGCCTACCGGAGAGAGCGGAGGGCTCCGATCCCTGCGCCTTTATGATGTCATGGCTGAAATCGGCTTTCCCAGATGCCACGTTTTCGTCTACCTTCGCTATTGAAAGGGCTCACCGTGTACCAGCGAAGCCGCTGCCTCCTGGAGCACCTCCACGACCTATGCTGGCGCGACTGCTGAACTCTACCGATAGAGATCATATCCTGAGGCTCGCCCGCGCAAAACAGGAATTGAGGCATGAAAATGCCACCATTATGCTGTTCCCGGATTTTTCGGCGGACCTCCAAAGACGCAGAGCCACGTTTACAGCAATAAAAAGACGACTTCGTGATCTGAATATGCCATATGCAATGGCGTACCCTGCACGGCTGCGAGTGGTAGACGGTGAAACTTCCAGATTCTTCAATACACCAGCGGAAGCAAGTGCTTGGCTCGATGGCAGGCCCCGACCAGCGAGAGCTCCGGTGTGATGGATCTGTTGTGGAACGTGTGCTTCGTGTCAAGTTGACCAGTTTCAGCATCTCTGACTGTTCTGTTCACTCTGAGGCGTTGTGGGTCTCCCGTAGACACTAAAAATGAGTATTATTGACCGGTATCGTATTAGATCTATCTTTATTTTGCCTCCATGCTGTACTATCCTTCTCTGTTACTCCGCACCTTTGGTTTATTGATTGATTGTTTGGTGCCGGTCATACTACTCCAACAAGTTGGGACATCTTACTTTTATAGGACCCCATGTCCTTATCCTCAGTTTTCACCTGTCTTTCTTTTGCATTCCTACTGCACTGTCCTCCTCTTCTTTCTATTCTGCTGTTTTGCGGCACCTTCTATCTTTTGGACTTTGTCCACGGCTCCTCTACATCCCTATTGCAATGTATATCATGCTGACATTGACATCTGGAGCGGCCGTGGACAAGGCTGGGGACATCTGTCTCTGTTACTAAATGACTTGTAACTGCACTTGCACCGGTGGTATTGTGAACTACTGGTGCACCCCGTTACTTGTTGCCACAAACTATCACATGCGTTGGATCCTTGTGATCATCGTGGTATGTTATTGATCTGTACTTTTTAAGTTATGGTTGGTTTTTCACTGTTATTGGTTGTAGTGCATTGCAACAAGTGGGAGGCATACGAACGATTACTGATCTTGTATAGGCGCGGCATTTCACAGGGAGATGTGACTGAGCAGGGAGCCCTGCATTTGCCACGTTCCACCCCTATTATACTACCATGGCGGAATTACGGATAATGTCGTGGAATGTGCGGGGGCTGGGCACTGCCCGTAAACGTTCCATGGTTTTTGCAGCTATTAGACAGTTTAACCCACACATATTATGTCTACAGGAGACCCATCTGATTCCTGATCACACTAGACGGATACATAAGCCATGGGTTCAGTGGGGTAAGCATTCCTGTCACACCAGTTGTTCCAGGGGGGTCTCCCTGCTTGTTCACAAGTCGGTCCGTTGGGAGACTGAAAAGGTTCTGGTTGACCCAGAGGGCAGATTTATTTTTGTAGCGGCGTATATCAACTGTATATTACATGTCCTATTAGGCCTATATAATCCCCCACAGGCCTCCCTGGCTGTTGTTCACCAGGCAATTTTGTTTGCTGCCTCGTATCCTTCAGCCAGGACGTTATGTATGGGGGACTTTAATAACATACTAGATGCTGACTTGGATAGGTTACATGTTCCTGGGGTGTATACACCTGCTATGGACCCTTCGACTCCGCTGGCTAAACTCTTACGAGAGGTTGGATGGGTGGACATGTGGCGTCTTAAACACCCCGGTACTCGGGATTACTCCTGTCATTCCCTTAGTCATAACTCGTTATCCAGAATTGATCTGGCCATTGGGAATGCCACTATGTGTGAGGCGGACTACACGGTAGAATATGGGACTAGGGGAGTATCTGATCACTCTCCAGTACAATGCAAATTGCTGGCTACCTCGAGACAGCGGGGGCACTCCATGAGAATTCATCCTTTCTGGCTCACATTATTTGGCCCGGCTGACAGGATCCCGGAGCAACTAGACATATTTCTATCAGACCATGTTGACTACGCAAACACATCAGTATTATGGGAAACACTGAAGGCTTACCTGAGGGGGTGCTTGAAATCATCTATCTCATTTATCAAGCGAGTCACAGCTAGACAGGAATCTGAATTGGCTACTGAGTGTGGCCGGTTGGAGTCACTATATGTAACTGATCCGTCGGATTTTAACAGGGAGAATTGGCTGGGTTGTGGTCGCCAGTACCTTACTGTTTTAAAGGAAAAAGCTCAGAGAAAGCTCTTCTTTACTAAACAGTCCTTCTTTGAGTTGGGGAATCAGTCTAGCAAGCTCCTGGCACATTTAGTACATCAAAATCAGGCCTCACCAGCTATATTGCGCATTAAGGATGAAGGTGGAAACATACTGTTGGAGTCCACAGCTATAGCTGAGAGATTCCAGGGGTTCTATCAGGATCTGTACTCTACTAGAAATCTATATTCTGATGATGAGATTCAAACTTACCTAGATGGAATAGTGTTCCCAAGGCTGCAGCCGGAAGGGGTAGCAGAATTGGAGGCCCCGATTACAATCTCTGAAATAACTGAGGCAGTGGCCAGCTTGGCACGGGGCAAGGCCCCTGGTCCGGATGGGCTGCCAGTTGAGGTATTTGCTAAATACTTGGATCATCTAGCCCCAGTATTACGAGATATGTACAGGGAGGCATTTGAGCTGGACGCGCTGCCTCCATCTTTGTATGATGCTAACATCATTATCTTGCTCAAACCAGATAAAGACCCGTGTGACTGTGGATCTTATAGGCCGATTTCGCTTTTAAATCTAGACTATAAAATATTGACGAAGGTACTGGCGACCAGGCTTGCTAAACATATTCTCACCATTATCCACGGAGATCAACCACTGGCAACATTAGGAGGGTTCAGGTAATCACTCAATTGGGTCTTAGGCAGAAGGAGCGATGGGCACTGGCCTCTCTCGATGCAGCTAAGGCCTTTGACTCGGTAGAGTGGCCTTTTCTGCTCGCCACTCTGAGAAGGTTTGGCTTTGGCCCTAACTTTGTTAGATGGGTTGCCATGATATACAAACATCCTAAGGCAACAGTGTCAGTGAATGGTGTCTGCTCGGGGTCCTTTCGGCTGGGCCATGGGACCAGACAGGGCTGTCCCCTGTCACCGCTTCTATTTGCTCTTGCCATAGAGCCATTAGCTATGTACATACGTGCAGACCCACTGTTTAAGGGGGTGGTGGTGGGGGACAGAGAGAATCGTGTGGGGCTGTATGCTGATGACATGGTGCTATTTATGTCAGAGGTTGAAGACACTCTCCCCCGAGCCATTATGTTAATTGATTCCTTTGGTGATTACTCGGGTCTGAGGATCAACTGGTCTAAATCTGTCCTCTTTCCGCTATATGCTGCTGACTGGTCTGGAATGAGAGGGGACTTACCTGTGGTAGACCACTTCAAATATTTGGGCATGCATGTTACTAAGGATGCAACTAGTTTTCGTGACATGAATATTCAACCGCTACTCTCCTATTGTAGAGACAAGTACAGGGTTTGGAGTGGTCTGCCACTCTCAGTATCAGGCAGAATTAATTTAATCAAAATGATTATCCTGCCCAAATGTCTATATATATTGGAACATGCTCCTTATGTGGTTCCCAAGGTGTTTTTTCAACAACTAAACTCATTGATATCCACCTTCATGTGGGGACATAACAGGCCCAAATTGTCCATTACTACACTGTGCCGTCCCAAGGTAAGGGGGGGAGCGTCTTTACCAGACTTTTATTTTTACTATCTAGCGGGTCCAATTGCGGTATCTCAGACTCTGGTTGTCGTCATCTGAGCCTTTGCCTAACTCAGAGGCCCATCTGGCGCTATGTCTCAACCTGCCCTCACTATGGCCTGTCCTGGAGAAACCGCAATTGTTTGCGGGGAAACTGTTGCCAATACATAGGGTGGCGGTTCAGGTATGGAACGCTTGTAAAAATGCCCATGGTTTCACGGGAACAGCTGCTGAGACCCCTATATGGGACAACCCAATGTACCCAGACCTGTTGTCTTCTGACAACGCGCACTTCTGGAAACATAGTGGCATATCCTTATTGGCTGATTTATATCGTGACAATGTGCTCCGGACGTTTGAGGACCTCCGCCAGGGTCGTGATATCCCACAATCAGCTTTTTATAAATACTTGCAGCTGAGGCACACTCTATAGGTCTATTTCCCAGCTGCCCAGTTGCAAATCTCAGCATATCCATTGATTGGAGTAATTCGCTCACAGGGCCCTAGGGGATTTATCTCTGCTTTATACACTCACTTACTGAATATTAAGATGCAATCAATGTCGTTGCCAGTATTGGATAAATGGAGGGCTATGGTCCCAGACCTCGATGACGATGACTTGGGAGATATACTGGAATCACCTACTTTGGTATCGCCTGCTGTCAATAATAAGTTTATACAACTATGTATTATTCACCAGAGTTATCTGACCCCGACTCGACTATATAAGATGGGCAGGCTTTCGCATACTAGATGTCACAGGTGCCAGGAAGTGGGTGCTAATTTCTGGCACATGATTTGGGCCTGCACACATATTCAAAAATTCTGGAATGAGGTCATGGCACTTCTGGGCACCATACTAAATCTTCCGATCCCCATGATACCTCGCGTTTGCCTTTTTGGCATATTGGAAGAGGCCACATACACTCATTATGTTAGGATATTCTTGCGGGAAACTTTGTTTCTTGCTAGGAAGGCAATAGCACTTAGGTGGATGGGTGATAGACACCCCACTGTCTCCCAATGGAAGCAGTTAGTGAATACTATAATCCCGTATGAATATATTGTATATAAGAATAGGGGTAGGACTCCTAAGTTCTTTGAGGTCTGGGGGCCATGGTGCTCCTCCACGCAAACCCTGTCTTCTACAAACTTTATGCGACATGCAATTGAAATGATTACTTAAGTCATGAATCTTTCTGGGAACCTATGCTCTCTTTTGGATCTGATTCTACCAATTGAGAGTCCGCTGCTGTGTTAATCTGTGATACTTGTATGCTTTTTTACTATGCAATGCACTGCTTATGTTTGTTTTCGTACCTAATATACTTCACACGCAGGTTTGTATCCTGCACTTGATGATGTAATGCTTGTTTATTGATATTTGTTCAATAAAACGAATTTTAAAAAAAAATATATGTTGTAGGAAGCTCTTTTTAATGACTGACCAATGATGTCCCTGAAACAAGCTGGGAGATGCTGCAGGCGATGGTAGCATGTTTAGGCTATTGAGACTGCTCATGCTTTACCTTTAGGCTCCTCCCAGCAGCGCTCACCTCTATGTCCTGACGTGTACAGCGTCCTGTACATAGAAGGTCCGCGCTCTGACCTGACGCTGTGCACGTCAGGTCACTGTGGAGAGAGCGCCAAGGTCCGAACGGCAGGCAAGGTAAATGCTTGGAAGTTTTTTTTTAAGTTATTAAAGTACTGATATTGGGGGGGGGGGGGGTCATCTGAGCATGGGGTGTCATTGGAGCATGAGGGTGTCATGTGAGCATGGACGGTCATCTGAGCATGAGGGTGTCATGTGAGCATAAGGCGGTTATCTGAGCATGGGCGGTCATCTGAGCATGAGGGTGTGAATTGCTTCGAGTAGCGATGACTGAATATAAGCCAGATTTGAAACACATTGTGAAAAACAAAGATTGCCAGAAGTCTCACTAAAGTTGTCTACATTACTGGTAGGAAAAGTGGTTTAAATACACTTTTAAATGTTTGAAAACTCAACTGCAGTAATACTGTCGTGTGCACGCATATTTGTGTAAATGTACAGCTTGTGGCTCCTGGTAGTCATAAGTTGTTTATTTTTTTTCTGGCTCTTTGTGTCTGTAAGGTTGGCCACCCCTGCTATAGGTGAACCTGAAATGAAGACTAGAGAGGTCGGACTGCCGTACATTATGCCGCCCCATAATCCTGGGAGTAGGACTGGTGAGACGATCCCTTGTGAAGGCCTCTTCATGGCATTCCCCACGTGGTCTCTGGCAATCATTGGATCAGAGACAAAAGGACTCTTCACTGAAGGGAATAGACCTCCACTGGCATACTGCGGTGAACCATGATAGCATTTAACCCCATGGATACCAGGTTTTTCTCATTTTTGCATCTTCATTTTTCTTGCCCATCTTCCTTGAGCCATAAATTTGTATTTTTTTTCATGGTGTACAATGTAGCAGGAAAAAAAACATTCAAAATAGGGTGGAATTGGAAAAACAAAACAATTTCTCAACGGTTTTGCAGGTTTTGTCCCTACGGCGTTTCCTTTGCGGCAAAACTGACCTGTGCCCTTGATTCTCTGGGTCAATATGATTACAACAATACCACATATGTATAGGTTTTTTATGTGTAAAAATAAAACTTTTTCTTTGTGTTTTTTTTTACATCAACAGTCCGACTCCCATAACTTTTTTTATAGTTGTATCTGAGCTGTGCGGGGACTCTTTTTTTTGCGGGACGATCTGTAGTTTTTATTGATACCATTTTAATGTGACTTTTTTTAACACACTTTATGAAATTTTCTTGGGTAAGAGAAGTGATGAAAAAATGGCGAAACAGCCATTTTGACTTTTTCCATTATGCCATTCGCTGTATTGGAGAAATATTTTTATATTAATTGTACAGGCATTTTTGGACACATTGATGCCAATAATATTTATATTTTTTTTTTTTACGGAAAGGGTGGTGATTTTAAATTTTAATATGTTCACACCGTATTTTTCACTTTTTAAGACGCATCCAATGATAAGACACACTCCAGATTTTAGAGTAGGAAAAGAAAAAAATATTTTTCATCAGACCCCCATATCAGCCCTTCATGTCAGACCCCCAAGAGACCTCAGATCAGCCTTTTCAACACCCCCCCCCATCAGACCTCAGATCAGCCCTTTCAGATCCCAGAGCAGCCCACCCAGCCCCATAAAACTAAAATAAAAAAAAAACCTCACCTCTACTGCACTGTGGCTCCGCTCCAGCGCTCCCTTGTCTTCTCCTGCCGGCGCTGCACTGTCACCTGACTGCATGCAGTCAGGTCATTGTGCACGCACCACGTCCCGACACTGTACGGGGACAGGACAGTGCAGCGCCGGCAGGAGAAGACAAAGGAGCACTGGACCCTGAGAGGAGCTGCAGCGCAGGAGGGTGAGTATCTTTACCCGCTCCTGGTACCTAGTACATACTAGTGAGTGCTTCCATAATGGAAGCGCTCACTAGTATTCGCTTTATAAGACGCATGAAAAAAAGTGCATCTTATAAAGTGAAAAATACGGTGTGTATATATATATATATATATATATATATATATATATATATATATATATTTTTTTTAACTTTTTTATGGTTTTGTAGCTCATGTTTGAGGCTACAAGACTCACTTTTTTTAGTCTGTACCATTTTGTTTCATATAGATCCATAATGGTACTAGAATTGCTTATTTCTTATGTTGGTCAAAATAAGAATTGCAGCTCCAATACCCTGAGAACCAGTGTATTAAAACCAATTACCGACATCCTCATTGGCCACAGAGGATGCCAGTAAAAAGCCCGGAAGCATGATCTTCCAGGTTTTAGATGCCACTTGATCACAGCATCTATAGGCTTTAATGACCACGATCAGCATCTTCGCCGGTCGCGGATATTAGCTGCTGGTCTCTGCTGTTTCACTACTCATCGCTAGTAGTGAAAGGGTTAAGAGCAGTGGCATGACAGCAATGGAACACCTGTAGCTGGTGTCTGGCTCGTAGCCCAGTGTAACGCAAACACCTTCTGATGGTTTATGTAGACACTGTTTGCCGCCCTAGGCTTGAGATGCGACATCTAATTTCACTTACAGTACAGAATGGATCACTAAACACTATTCTTCTAATAAGACAATCCATTTGTGTAGAGGTTCACCTCTTGCTGTCCTTCCAATTCGTTGTCATTCTCTGCATAGCTATACCATGCCGACATCTCAGCCTAGGCACACAACAAGCTGGCGGAATGATAAATCAAGCTCTTTCAGTTTAAGGATTTTGTCCCTCTCGGATTGTGAGGTGGTATGTCAGAGGCATCACACAACCATGACTTAATCCAATTTTTGAAGTTTCATGTGGTTAGAAAAAAAAACAAACAAAAAAAAAAACATAGCGACGCCTGCTACTTCCTTGATTTGCATAACCTTACAACTCATCCTTTTTGGTGTTGCAATTTCCAGTGTCGAGGAGTGCATATATGCATGTAGATTATAAACCAAAAGACGCCACCACACCAATTTAGGTAATATTTCCATACACACCAGGACCTTTTTTCACAAAATTGCAGAGTAAGGGAATAGAGTAGAAGCTATGCATTGCTTTAGGGAATGGACCAATGTCATGCACCTGACATTTAGGACATTGACTCTTCTATATAAGATTCTACCATATTGTTTTAAGGATCCTCTCTGCATAGGTAAGGCATGCATTAATGTTTTACAGCTTGTGAATGATGGTAGCAGTACTGCAGCCTACCTGCTGGATTTTACAGGTAGGTTCCTAAACCTATTAAATCTATTCTAATGCCCCCTTCTAGATAGAGTATGTTCACTCAGCCTCATGTCCAGACCATGCTGGATATGTAGATAACTTTCCAAAAACCTCCTGCTGTATGAATATTCCCCTACAACAAATAAGGCACCAAGGCCCGTCCAGTGATGAAATCTAAACAATGGCATGAAACAAATTAAATAGGTTTCTAAAGCCAACAAAATACATTCAATTGCGATTTTTATTTCAAATCAAAATTAGTGCTCAATCTGTATTAAATAACAAAGATACCAGAAATCTAGCATACATCAGATATAACAAACTCATTTACCTATTAGTGATTTCCATGTTAAATCTTCTGTGAAAATATACAAATCTCCCTGTAAAAGTGAACTTACTAAAAACACAAGTAATCAAAATTTACATTACAGTCACCACTGAAAGAAATCCAAGTGCCTGGATTGTGTTAAGGCACGGCATGACTGGATTTTTTGAGGTAAGGTTGTATAGTTTTTTCTCTCAGCATGATGTGCAATCCCTCTGTGCAAACACAAATGTAGGTGTTAACCAATAAAGTGTCAAATCCGTAATGACATTTTACTTAGGCACAAATTACACCCACTACGTCAAACACAAAGGCTGGAAATAATCCAACAGCATTGAAGTTTCCCATGAACCAGGTTTACACTTTCTTTCATAACAGCAACTAATGAACAGAAAAAAAAAAAAAGGAACAAAATAACATGGTTTCATCTCCCCATCGCATGTAGACATTTTTTATAATGTCTGTATTTTTTGCAAAGACCTGAGTATTTCCTTGGAAACTCTGTTCCTCTGCAAGTAGGCCAGTCATGGAAGCCTTCTCCTTTCATAAAGGAAAAAAACAGTACGATTCCATAATTTCAGCATGTTTCATTCAGAACATGATTATGGTTGCATTGCACTAAACTGATTAATAAATTATACAAATGCTAAGCGCTTGTTACAAACAATGATTTCATACATACAGTATTCCGTATTTCTTAATCATAAGACTTAAGATAATTGATCTTATATGCATTTGCTTATATGCGCACAAAAAAAAAAAATGCAGAATATTTACAAAAAGTAAAATTAAATCGGAGTGGAAATTTACTCCACACAAGTGATTTCAGCACGGCATATACAGTGTTACATAGTGCTCCATGTAGTGTCAGCATAAATTATACGTCATAAAAAAATCTGCAGAATGTGCTTTTCGTACATTGCAAATATATCAACAGACTGTGGTCAGTAAATGCTCTGTATTCTCAAAGCAATTGCTTTTCCTGTGGGAAAGAGTACAGTAAAGAGTCTACACAGCTTCTTCATGCTTTACAAACAGTTGTATATACAAAGTTCAAAATACAGGTACATAGTACAAGCAAGTCACTAATATGCAGAAATGCGGGCTGAAGCGTGAGCTTCCTGGACCTCTTTAACAAGTAAAATACGCGTCAGCATTTGCTCCATCACGTCCTCATTTACAGGCTGCCCAGAGTACCAGATGGGGCTATTAGGTGCAACTACTGGTTCAGGGACCAAATAGAAGGCATCTGTGGGTCCTCGGGCTCCCTGAGGACTGAAAAGAAAAGGAAAGTAAATGAGCAACAGTCATATTGTAAATGGAAAACTTACTAATATACATTGTCACCTATGCACAGATATTATATTTAAAAAAAAAATCAAAATATAAATTTTTCATAGAAGTACACTATGAAAATGTAAAGGCCGAATATAAAGATGGAAGAGACTGCACAGCCTAGTCACCATCATGCAAGAGATCACACAATAGTCACAATTAGGGTTGAGCAAATCAGGTTTGGATAACTGTATCTGAACCTGATTCTTTTAAAAACGTCGTTAAGTATATAGGCTCCGTCCTACTGTAAAATAGATGCCCTCCGCGGAGGGCTTTTCGATGTTTCAGCCAATATCACGAGACTTACTTCGTCGCACCTCTATCACAAGTCACTCTGTTTATTCACATAAATTACTGTACCAAATTACGAAGCCGAACTCAGCTTTGTTCGTGAGGCACGAAGCAGAGCTTGGCTTAGTATTCTGATACAGTCATTTATGCAAACAAACAAACTGACAGGTGATAGAGGCGAAACAAAGTAAGTCTCGCAATATTTGCTGAAACTTTGGAAAGACCTTCACGGAGCCCATACATTGTATAGTAGGACGGCACCCATATCCATAACGTTTTTAAAATAATCGGATTCTGATATAGATATCCGAACCCAATTCGCTCAATCTTAGTCACAATGTTCCCGTGAAGTTGTCAATGAAAACCTGTGAGGAGAAATGGAGTCTTCAGATTTATAAGGAAAGAAAAATAAATAAATAATGCATAATGTGGTATTTTGTGTGGCATAGCGCCAGAATCCATAGAGGAAACCTGACGGACTTCATTATAGTCAATGGGAGTCAGAACACACAATGAAAGCCTTATAAATATGCCAATATCTCTACCACATAATGCCCAAGTAAGATATCTAAATAGTCTTTCTACTCAGCTAATAAAGAAGGTATCCTACAGCTAAAAAAAGCCTTGGTGACTAACATTATAGGGATTGCATCTAGTGGTACAGAAGGGAAGCCTCTATAGGGAACATGCAGTCTATACAAGAGGCTGAATTTTATATATGCCAATTCAGGTTTTTTTCTCTCTTCTTTCCCTCCTATTTTTCATGCACAAAAATAACAAGGTGCCTAAACGGCTATAAAATAGTAATACGCAGAAAAAACTGTTCTACAAAAATGCCAGAATTGCAACCAGATTTCTGCTTTTTATTTTCTTAGAGAGTGTTTCCCTAATGTGTTTTTAAATCACTAGTATCACTGGCCTGGGCGGGGCTAAGCTCTGTTCACATGAATGGAGCTTAGCCGCGCCCAGGCCAGTGATCGTAGTCGTGACGTCACTGGCCTGCGGTAAACACAGAGAAGGCCGCGGCGCTCCTGCAGCGCCGCTGCCTTCTCAAACAGCTGATCGGCAGGGGTCCCGGGTGTCGGACCCCCGCCGATCAGATGCTGATGATCTATCCAGAGGATAGATCATCAGTTTGAAAAAAAACTACAGAACCCCTTTAACTGGTAAATAAAAATGTTGCTTAAGACATACCATTTAAAGCGATAGAAGTCATACAATTTTATGGGACACTGTAGTGGGTTATCTGGATTCTCAAGTTGTTCTACGTAGGTTTCTTCTGCAACTGAAACAAAAGCAATCTGTTATTTATAGACAGCTCAAAAACAGAAAAAGATTAAACAAATGCATACTTTAACTCCATAACAATCACCCATTATCTTTTTGATGGGGGGGTGGTGCTGTTGCTGAGTCTACATTAGTTTTTTTGTTTGTTTTTTTTTGTCACTTTCCTCCATTGAAGTGAACAGGAAAAGAAGAGCAAATATAGCAAACCTTTGTTAGGCCACAATATATTCTGATAAAAAAAAAAATAATAAATAAATCGCTGCTGTGTCACAGTTTTTCACTACACAATAGACCCCCAGCACAGCCCCATTCTAGTGAACAGGGCCAGCTACAGTTCCCTTGCACAGCTTTGAGGCTGGGGGAAGCTCTGTGCAGCGAAAACGTAGAAGGGGACAGTGTTACACCAGTGCTGCAATGCTATTATTCTTTGGATCAGTGAGGATTCTAGAGGTTGGGCCACCACCAATTAGGGCTCTTTCACACGAGCGGATGCAGTGCGTGGAATCCGCTGCGTGACAGAGAGCCAAGCTCCGTTCATGACAACGGAGACAGGGAGCATTAACATGATTGATAATGCTCTGTGCTTCTCTGTGACCTTTTTACTACAAAATCACAGTGACAACTTTCTCTCACTGTGATTTTGTAGTAATAAGGGCACAGAGCATTATCAATCATGTTAATGCTCCGTGTCTGTGCTGTCCGGAACAGGGCTTGGCTCTCTGTCATGCAGCGGATTCCATGCACAGCATCTGCTCGTGTGAAAAAGCCCTTAACCTCCTAACAGTCACATTAAAATTGAAAAAACCCTCCCAAAAATTGTAACTTTTATTGTAGATTTTTAATGTGTGTCTGCAGTAAATCATGTTGGACACAATTTCATTTTTAACCCCTTAGTGACAATTTTAGCCTTAAGGACAAATAATATTTCATAACTTTTTTTTCATTTATTTTTTTTTTTTTACCATTTTGGGGTATATATAGTATAGTAAATAAATTATTTATTTGAAAGGGGAAAGATAAACATCAATTTTAACATTATTTTGTGGAATTTAATTACAGCATTTACTGTGTGGTAAAAATAACTTTATTATGTGGATCACTACAATGATAATACCAAATTTCTATATTTTTTTTTATTTTATTTTTTTTTTATGACCGCATTATCTTCAGTACATGGGAAGATATATCGCTGCAGCTAAAGTGAAAGTAAAAGCAGATTTTACCTCAGGGGGTTCAGAGGAGGACAACTAAAGTAATAATGGGTGGACTACAGTACCCAGAAAGATTATCAAAATTAGGCTTATTCACTTTAGAAAAAAGACGACTGAGGGGAGATCTAATAACTATGTATAAATATATCAGGGGTCAGTACAGAGATCTCCCATGATCTATTTATCCCCAGGACTGTGACTGTGACGAGGGGACATCCTCTGTGTCTGGAGGAAAGAAGGTTTGTACACAAACATAGAACACCATTCTTTACGGTAACAGCAGTAAGACTATGGAAACCTCTGCCTGAGGAGGTGGTGATGTTCACTGAAAGAGTTCAAGAGGGTCCTGGATGTATTTCTGGAGTGTAACAATATTACAGGTTATAGTTACTAGAGAGGGGTCATTGATCCAGGGAGTAATTCTGATTGAGTCGGGAAGGAATTTTTTTCCCTTAAAGTGGGGGAAATTGGCTTCTACCTCCAGGCCGAACTGGATGGACAGATGTCTTTCTTTGGCCTTATAAACTATGTTACCATGTTATTCCCAGCTTTCAAACAAGACCAAGCCCATGCTTCTAGCTTCTATCAATCAGAAGATATTAGCAGCTAAAGCAGCCCCCCTCCTTCAACTTCTGCCCATTAACAGTTAAGTACTTTTCCCACAGCCCAAGCTGAGCTCGGGCAAACAGGTGGTTAAAGTGATGATGTATCTTAGCAATTTCACTCCTTAAGTACAAATGAATGACAGCATAGTCATATCCATATTGAAAATGAAAACAATCCAACAGTTATTCTGTCAAACAGCATTAAGATGTAAAACAAAAATTATATAAAAGACTAATCACTATTCAGAATAATGAAAAGGTTGCTGAACATTCAGTGTGTCGTATGTTTCCCCTGAGCAGGTGAAGGCAGTATGTAATATATCAGTCATGGGCTAGGGTTCATGCCACCAGTTCATGTGAGAAATGTAGCAGAATTTATGCAGATTTTCAGGCCGATTCCGCACAAAAAAGGAGTCAATTTACGTTACAATACACATGGGTCTTAAAAACCCAAAACAGAAAAGGAATACTGCAGCACTCAGTGTCTTTCATCCACGATGCTACAATTTTATTTATCAAGACACGTGCAACGTTTCAACTTCCATCAGCCTTAATCAAGTCTGCATCATGTCTGCTTGATAAAGACCGATGGAAGTCGAAACGTTGTCCATGTCTTGGTGAATAAAATTGAAGCATCTTGGAAGAAAGCACAGAGTGCTGCATTATTCCTTTTCTATTTTGTGTACAAGGGGCCCAACACTGCTGGCACCGCCAGTGCATGAACTATGGTAAATATAACGACCAGTGGTCCTGTTTGATTTTTGGATGTTACCTTTAAACCCAGTTCATAGTGGAATAAATGTACGAGAAATAAAAAACAGGCTGAAGACTCAAATCCATAGCATGCTCATTCTTCTGCCGGTCTACCCTTGCTGCAAAACTGATAAAAAATCTGCATGTAACACCCAACACGAAAAAAAGTTCTGCTACGTGTGGCCTTACCCTAATAGGATAAACTGCACCATGAAACATATCACTCCAGTTTTAACAAATTTATCAGAAGCTTGCAAAAACTGGTGGGTGTTCCAGGTCTAGGCTCCAGTCTGAGACTTTTGATATACCTAAAAGCTTAAGGTCATTGAAAGACGTATTAGTTTAATTAAAGATGTCAAGTACGTTGTTTATAGTTTTCAGATTGGATCACTCATCATTCAACCTTCACTCCTTATACACCACTAAATACATTTAGTGCAAAGGACTAGGCCTTCTTGAGTCATGGTCACCAAATATAAGGTTCTTCACCTTTCAAGCCACTCTGAACTTGTCCATAAAGACGCAAGAAGCGAATTGTGCAGTTTTTGTCTTTTCCTATTCCTGGGTTTTTCCGTGTCTGTTTTGTTATCTTGGAAAACGCCAACTGTGAATGCTGCTCTACAGTTTTCAAAACAAAGTACCTAAGGAACAAATGAAGAGCAAGTAGTCAGCAATCACTTCCTTTACACATTACAGCATAGCAGGACAATACATCATACATTTTTTCAGAGAAAATATGGAGGAGTTCAGTAAAGCAATGTACAGGGAGTAAAGCAGACGGTGCGTCGTCAAGGAACAACAGTAAAGTACGGGCGCCATCTCACCTATCCACAGGATAAAATGTGCTCCATCAGTAACACAGAAGTGAATGAAGCAATACACCAACATTCACACTACTCATCCAGTTCTCAGGGTCACAGGGATCCAGCAGTCAGAACCCCAGTGACCTAATATCTCCTGTCCTTTGGATAGAAGATAAATGTTGCTTGTGGGATAACCCCTTTAATTGCATAGGTAGCTCCACACTGAATTCATGTGATTTGTTCTTCCATACCACTTTTTTTTCTTCCTCTGCTAGGACTAATCCTAGCACTCTAAGGAAATGTATCCTATGCTCCCTTCCCATTGTACAGCAACATTTTGAAGATGGAATTTTTCCCTGGCAAATTCAGCTTTTTGATGAGAGGGGTGTGAGAATTTAAGACACAGGGATTAACACACTGGCATCCACATTTAACCACTTTATTAACTGTAAGATGTTAAAGAGTTTATTATTTTCTACTGGATTTAAAAAAAAAAAAAAAAGCTGACATCACTGCAGTGGGTTCTGTTGTCTCATTGTGGGCTAGAGTACGATATTCAAGATCTCTTTTATACCATGGTAGACATTTGACAGAATATTTCTTCTGGATTACCCAAGTTGCATGTTAGGAGTCAAAAGGATAAATTCTGTTGAACCAACCTACACAACTTTAGTGGCAAGGCAGAAACAATGAACACAAAAGCAATCACTATAGCAGTGTGAAGCAAACTGCGCATTTCAAAATAAGAATACCAAAATAAGCAGCCATGGAAACTGGTGGCATACTATTAAAAAAAAAAAAAAAAAAACATACAAAAATTCCCTCAGTGTGCTTACTTGGTATTGAAATACATTAGTGTAAAAAGCAGAGTGGTGGGAGAATGAGCACCAAGTTGCTTGCAGTCCCACAACATTTCTTCGGAGATGCAGCTGGATATGACATAACCTGTGGAGCAGAAATTTCCATAAATCACTAACACGGTGAAGGCACAGTATATAGTAATGAAGGAAGCAACATTAAAATAAACCTACCAAATGGATTCATTCTTGGACAATATCCCTTAAGCACTTCATGAAGTTTTTCCAGAAATTTTGAATAGTAAAGGTCAGCAAAAATGTTATCAATCCTGTTGTTGTCAAACATATGCTGGAAACAGAATTAAAAAAAAAGAAAAAAGTTACACTTCTAGCACAAGCTTAAAGGGCATCTACCATATCAGGAAACTTGTGACAGGTCATAATTCTTGAGGCCAAGAACCCTACCAATCACTAAAAGAAAGGGGTAAAAGAGCTTTCTGCCGCAGGTGGCCGTCTAACTCTCACAGCTTCTAACAGTAGATGGGCGGGTGGCAGTTGAACTAAGCATGTGTGTCCACCTCTGAAATGTTACTGAGGAGGACGGAGAAATAAGGAAAACAAACAGGTGGCGCTATGCAGACACATTTTATTGAATAACTCAATGGCTATACTAAATTTTTAATTACATGCAATTATAAAAGTACTCATATAGTGGTGCCGAATATATATAGAATATATTTCATGGGACAAGCCCTCTAAGGATAACACTTTGGCCATGGATAAAATCTCTACATCAGCTGTAGAAGAGTCCTACCTTCTGTACACAAAGGAGCAAATAATACATCATATCTGCATCATATGGAGAGCCATCATGCCTCTTGGCTTCTTTGGTTATTAAACATAATCCATAATTTAATTCTGCAATTGGCACCGACAGCACATCTTCTTTAAAAATTAAAGGTCTTCTTTCTGGAATGGCAATAAAACACTGTATGCGAATTACAGCCATTACACATTTGTTTCACTACATACATGACTAAAATGTGTATGACATGCAGACAAAAAAAAAAACCAAAAACCATATACTGTCAAAGAGACTGTTTGCGAAACGTGAGGCTATCAATAAATGTGTGAGGCTCATCAGAAAGTACACACCGATTAAAAGTAGTGCATGTGTTCTAATGCCCTCGGAGAGTTGCGGTAACGGGAGTTAACTGGGTGCAGAAACACCAATTAGTTCCCACAAAGATTCTCTAAGAGGGTTATCTGCTCTACAAAACTGTCGAAACTCTCCCTTCAGGGAGCTTATTAATGGGGTTGGCCACTATATATTATTAGACTGGACATAAAACAAGTTACGATTCACATCACAACAACTAAGAAACAACATGGCCTACTCTACAGCGTAAGATACCATAATCATGAATGTGCTTCAACATTATCACCTAGCATCATAAGTGCTGAAAAATAAGTGCTTCTGAAATAGGCTGCCAAAATATGAAGAATTATGCATACTTCCTAACCACGACGGTTTGTTTTCTGCTTCTTTTACAGTCTCTGCATTCTTAATCTGTGCCCAAGTCTTCCAAAACAAAGCTCCTTCTTCTGGCTTAAGGATGCAATGAAAATCAGAATTATTTTGTAACCGCAGTTGTGGCTCTGATGGCGGACACTGAACACCTTGAGGCTAGAAAGAAAGAAAACACAAATATTAAATTATCTAAAGTTGTGATATTGGCAGGACAATATCTCAGATCCAAAAAAGGAAGAATTGGGCTTTCAACATCACCTCAAGAAGCTACAGACCTAGTTTCATATAACAATATTCATCTGCAAACTTAGACAATGCTAATGGTATCTGCCCCGCTCTCATGCCCCCTCCCCCGCGTCCCAAAATAAGAGATCTTCCTTATGAATAATATATACATTTGGACTTGACAACCCTCAGTATTTTAAGTTGGGTCATAAGAGTTTGCTTGAGCTCCATCAAGCCTATGAAGAACAAACAAACAAATTATATATATATACATATATATATATATATACATACACACACACGTAAGTTTGTTCTTCAGTGGATTTCTCAAATTATTATAGCTTTTTCCTTAGAAATCCAATACAGTGGTCCCTCAACTTACAATATTAATTGGTTCCAGGACGACCATTGTATGTTGATTAATCGGTTCCAAAGCCCCAAAATGTCATCCAAGATAAGAGAAAATGAAGATTTAAGAAAAATAAGCAGATATCTAAGACAAATAAAGCAAGTCCTTACATATAACAGTCAGGAATAGCTACTAATCAGTGACTAATCCAGCTATTTTACCAGAGAAGTGGCCTTGATTGGTTGGATCAGAGTCTGAGACATTGTATGTGGAGTTTGGTTTCAACGTACATACTGAATGGTAAAATATTGGGTAACTCTGACATAGAAAAGGACCTAGGAATTTTAGTGAACAGAAATCTAAGCTGCAGAAACCAGTGTCAGACAGCTGCTGCCAAGGCCAATAAGATAATGGGTTGCATCAAAAGAGGCATAGATGCCCGTGATGAGAACATAGTCCTGCCACTTTACAAATCACTAGACCACACATGGAGTACTGTGTACAGTTCTGGGCTCCTGTGAACAAGGCAGACATAGCAGAGCTGGAGAGGGTTCAGAGGAGGGCAACTAAAGTAATAACTGGAATGGGTGGACTACAGTACCCAGAAAGATTATCAAAATTAGGGTTATTCACTTTAGAAAAAAAGACGACTGAGGAGAGATCTAATAACTATGTATAAATATATCAGAGGTCAGTACAGAGATCTCTCCCATCATCTATTTATCCCCAGGACTGTGACGAGGGGACATCCTCTGCGTCTGGGGGAAAGAAGGTTTGTACATAAACATAGAAGAGGATTCTTTACGGTAAGGGCAGTGAGACTATGGAACTCTCTGCCTGAGGAGGTGGTGATGGTAAGTTCACTAAAAGAGTTCAAGAGGGGCCTGGATGTATTTCTGGAGGGTAATAATATTACAGGTTATAGTTACTAGAGATGGGTCGTTGATCCAGGGAGTTATTCTGATTGCCTGATTGGAGTCGTGAAGGAATTTTTTTCCCCTAAAGTGGGGAAAACTGGCTTCTACCGCACAGGGTTTTTTTTGCCTTCCTCTGGATCAACTTATAGGAAAACAGGCCGAACTGGATGGACAGATGTCTTTTTTCGGCCTTGTAAACTATGTTACTATGTTAACTTACGATGGGTCAGAAAAAACCATTGTATGTTGAAACTATTGTACCCTGAGGCCATTGTATCTTGAGGGATCACTGTAATTGAAACTATTCACCCAGAGATCACTTCAGAATGATGATGAAAACATATGCAGATTCTTAGGCAATAAAAGTGCAGTCAAACAAACAAGTTAAAGGAGTATTCCCACTTTAAATGGGTTGACCACCTTTTAAGGAAGAGGGAGTTTTCAAAACTCTCCTCCTGGGCAGACTCGTAAAGGGACGTATACTTAGCTGCTCCCCACTGCTTGGTCCCAGCTCCTTCACTCCCCAGTCTCGGCTGCTTCCCTTTGTACTGTAGGTCTGCCCAGGAGGGTGAGGGGGGTTGCCAAGATTTGCCAAAAAAACTCTCCAAAAGGTGGCCAAGTTTAATACTGATGGCCTTTCCCCAGAAATGGGCATCATTATCTGATCACTGGTGACATGGCCAATCACAGGGCAGAATATATAAATCAAATGAGTTTATAATGATTGCTCCACAGAGCCTGTCACCAAAATTCTGTTTTTCTACAAGCATTTATGATACATCCACATCTTGGATCCACACCTATGTCTTTAATCATACTTGCCAAATCTCCCCAAATATCCTGGAGGCTCTTAGAAAAGGCTTCCTCCTAAGTTCCCAGAACAGCTGGCAAATCTCCCGCAGAGTACGGTTTTCTCCACACCCATACATGCTGTGGTGGGGAGTGATGTCATGGAAAGGGGTAAGGCATACTCAGCAAAAGGCATGGACTTTAAAACGGATCATGTCCACACCCTAAAAAAGTGTGCAGCCCAAAAAGCCAATAACATCTCCAATATGAAAATATCTGCAAGCAAGACATGACTGTACAGCCCTCTCTCCATTAAGGTCCATGTACAGGGTGGGCCATTTATATGGATACACCTAAATAAAATGGGAATGTTGTTGCTATTAACTTCATGGCACATTAGTATATGGGAGGGGGGAAACTTTTCAAGATGGGTGGTGACCATGGCAGCCATTTTGACGTCGGCCATTTTGGATCCAACTTTAGTTTTTTCAATGGGAAGAGGGTCATGTGACACATCAAACTTATTGAGAATTTTACAAGAAAAACAATGGTGTGCTTGGTTTTAATGTAACTTTATTCTTTCATTAGTTATTTCTTTCTGACCACTTATAAAATGTGTTCAAAGTGCTGCCCATTGTATTGGATTGTCAATGCAACCCTCTTCTCCCACTCTTCACACACGGATAGCAACACTGTAGAAGAAATGCTAGCACCGGCTTCCAGTATCCGTAGTTTCAGGTGCTGCACATCTCTTCACAGCATAGACAATTGCCTTCAGATGACCCCAAAGATAAAAGTCTAAGGGGGTCAGATCGGGAGACCTTGGGGGCCATTCAACTGGCCCACGACGACCCATCCACTTTCCAGGAAACTGTTAATCTAGGAATGCTCAGACCTGACACCCATAATGTGGTGGTGCACCATCTTGCTGGAAAAACTCAGGGAACATGCCAGCTTCAGTGCATAAAGAGGGAAACACATCATCATGTAGCAGTTAAATGGCCCCCAAGGTCTCCCGATCTGACCCCCTTAGACTTTTATCTTTGGGGTCATCTGAAGGCAATTGTCTATGCTGTGAAGATACGAGATGTGCAGCACCTGAAACTACGGATACTGGAAGTCTGTGCTAACATTTCTTATGCGGTGTTGCTATCAGTGTGTGAAGAGTGGGAGAAAAGGGTTGCATTGACAATCCAACACAATGGGCAGCACTTTGAACACATTTCATAAGTGGTCAGAAATTTGTAAATAACTCATGAAAGAATAAAGTTACGTTAAAACCAAGCACACCATTGTTTTTCTTGTGAAATTCTCAATAAGTTTGATGTCTCACATGACCCTCTTCCCATTGAAAAAACTAATGTTGGATCCAAAATGTCTGACTTCAAAATGGCCGCCATGGTCACCACCCATCTTGAAAAGTTTCCTCCCTCCCATATACTAATGTGCCACAAACAGAAGTTAATATCACCAACCATTCCCATTTTATTTAGGTGTATCCATATAAATGGCCCACCCTGTACAGAAGAGCTTAAAATGAAAAGGGAAGAATGACACTAATTGCTAATTTTATCCAGGGGAACAGGTCCTTGCGTTGGCGACGCTAGTTAAAGGGGTATTGCGGTAAACTCACTTAATTTTTGAAAAACTGCATTAAGGCTGCAAGCTGTGACCCAGCCAGAACCTATACATATAACCAGAGCTTCAATTTACCTTGTAATCCATTTGTCTAGCTCATGTGTGAGCCTGCAACACACTGAGTATCA
Organism: Rhinella marina; assembly: GCA_900303285.1. Taxonomy (NCBI): domain Eukaryota; kingdom Metazoa; phylum Chordata; class Amphibia; order Anura; family Bufonidae; genus Rhinella; species Rhinella marina. The sequence goes on from ONZH01019913.1 coordinate 230,722, forward strand.
TGGCTCCTTATCTTCCCTCACAGAACTACAATCCCCACAATCCCTAGCTTTCCTGCTGTGAGTTTGTGCTTGTTCCTGAGTGTTGACGATTACCGATTGGCTGCCTGATATAACAGTCCGGTCACGCCCCCTCTTCTCAGTAATCAGCAGCACACTGACATTTAGCTAGAGAATTGATAGCAACACACTGAGCATGCTCGACCTGACAAAGGCTCAGAACTACAGGTCGATGCCATGGTAACTTATGAGAAAACACAGTGGGTAGCAGAGGAAGAAAACATCTTTTATAACTACTGAACTGTAAATATGTGACATTTACATTATTAGGTAATTATTGATGATGAGTTAGTCTAAAACGCACGTTATATTTAAGGTAACCGGAATACCCCTTTAAGGGACAAAGTGGAGATGAGATATCTGTGACCAGTTCAGGTTGTACATGAACCATAGATTATAGTAATATGACAAAGGTCTCCTTTAAGGCATGCTTAAAGGGATATTATCGTCTGTACATTTATAAATATCCAATAGGTGTGGCTCCAGCACACGTTTTGTGCCACTGTAAATGGCAAGTTGGCCACGCATGTGCAGCTCTCTCAGTTCAATTGTATGAGAATTCCCAAAACAGCTGAGTAAGCACGCTGAGCTATTTTCTGAACTCCCATAGAAGTAACTGGAGACCCACCTCTAGTCATGGTGGTCATGAGACATTTATGGCTAATCCGGTTTGAACTCATTTCTACAAAAACAGGTAACCAGAACTTATCCTAGGGTCTTCAAATGCCGAGTACAATTCATATCATTCAACATTACTATTAGGTGCTGAAATAGCAAATCTGGATTACTGAATATTGACCAAACTACACAGAATGAGTGTAGCTGCAAGGAGCTACCATGTAATGCCTTATCTCCCCCGTGGTGAGGCTGCAGGGGAGCTGAACAACTAGAATTCAGCTGACTGTTGGGGGTCCCACAAATTGTACACCTTTGATCAGTTTATTTTCAACAACCTGCTGTAACTAAAAGGGATTATTAAAAGCATCTGAACCTGCAGATTTTCATTTCCAAAATATTCTAATAACTCAAACACCCCTGAAATGTGTGGGAGTATTAACAGTATTATTACCTGTATTTGTTGATCCCAGTATTTTGAAGACCGGTACACACCTCCACTTGTTTGTAATGAAAGGGGAATTTGAATGTTACCATTCATATTTAACAATGGCATGGAAAACCCAGACGTACCAGCGGCATGCATTGCTTTATCTGAGATGTTCTTTTTCACATCAAAGCTCTCTTTGCTCTCTTCTAGTTTTACACTACCAATGGGCATTGGAATCTCCCCCATTTGAACTATTCCACAACTGTCCTGAGGTACAGAAGTGTTTACTAAAGTCTGAGATTCGGGACAGGTAGCATGGGCAGAGAATATTGCCCAAGATTCTACATTAGGCAACTGTCCAGACGGTGAAGTACTGGCAGGTACGAGTCCATACAGCTGGCTACTATCCACAGTGAGCAGTTCCTGCCGTAGAGGAATGTAAGCCTGTTGCTGACTTTGCAAAGGCAGTGCTACAACTGTCGCAGGAGTGTTTTGTAAAGATGTATGGCTAATAGTGTAGCTGTCCTCAATGGGCAAATCAAATTTTCTCTTTTTAACAGGCTGAGATAATCCTGAAGAGCAAGCTCTCCGATCTTGAGAAGCAGATGTACCAACAATGCTAGCGTTCTGGCCATCAGAAACAGACTGTCCATCAACCTGCTGCTGGAGAGTCTTATTTGGTTGGCCTGGTTGAACATCAATACCGTGGCCCTGTCGCAACTGGACATGATGCTGATCAAGAGGAACTCCAGGGCTAACCGTAGAGTGTTGTAGAGGAGACGTGATGGGCCTCGCTAGCTCCAGTAAAGAACCAGCCACGTCAGAATTGTCCATGTAAAAGTAATGGTTTCTTTGCTGATATACAGAAATTGGAGAATGAACAAACTGCTGCATTTCTTCTGCTCCCTTGCCATTGAGCGAATCTAAGAAGTCTTTCATGCGGTGGGGAGGAATAGTCTGCGCTTTCATTCTCAGATAGTCTTCATATGGAATGGAGTTTTCCAAAGAATGGCTCATCCTTCTGGCAACTGCAAAACGAACTAAGACAGCAAGAACACGTGTTACTGAGAGAGGTGTGCAGAGATAAGACACATCCCATGTTTAGTACAACACTATTGGCAGTCATGGAACTTGGCTAACATCCCTAAAAGGCGGCTGTCTCACTTCAGGCAGAGGGCATTAGTCATTGTAGACCAAGTTAATACAAGGCACTTACTAATCTATTGTGATTCTCCATATTGCTTCCTTTGCTGGCTGGATTCATTTTTCCATCACATTATACACTGCTTGTGTCTATGGGTTATGATCACCCTGCAATCCAGGAATGTAGGAAAAAGTGCTGGCCTCTCTACCATGGTAACGCGCATAAGCATGCGCGCAGCGCGCACACACACACACACACACACGCCCGTCCGGGCCACCTCGTATCTGCATTGCTGCAACCCCTGGATGTAAGCAGTGTATAATGGGGTGGAAATATGAATCAAGCCAGCAAAGGAGACAATATGGAGAATCACAAGAAGTTAGTAAGTGCCTTGTATCAAAGGGGTTGTCTCACTTGGAACATTAATATACCATATATGTTAAGTAGAACGCGATATTAAAGAATTATATTAGTAACTTCTTTAATAAGTATTGCCTCCTCTCCCTGCAAAGTGGCAAGAATGCTTGTTTGAGTCGGTGGCCGTAACCCCTGATATCCAGCAGCAGTGGCCACATCAGATCCGTGAAGGTGCCAGCGGTCAAACCCCCCAGTGAGCAATTTGCCATGACTTTGTAAGATAGCCACACGCCACTAACAATTTTCCCAATTTCAAAATCACAACACAGGAGCCCCATACATAGAGATGCCTCATTTGTTAATATTAAACGTCATGGACACAACTTGCATATTCCTTAGTCATACGTGCTTGTTGAGATACCTCAATTATTCTATGTAAAAATGTGAAAAACGTCAGTTAAGTCGGGCCTTACATATGTGATATCCTTTTAATCAAGTCAATGTCAAACATTATTTTAGGTAACATTTCCCAATGAAGTTTGGCAAAGCCGAAAAGGGGATATGTATAGATTCACACACGACCTACTAGACAAAATAGGAAAGAAAATTCTATACCTTATTGTGGCATTTGTAATAAAGAAAGCCGCTGTCCTCATGTCCACCACTGTCAAGGAAAAAGTAAGAGTTAGCAGGTCATGGGCAAACTGCACTTTACTGCTTCCAGCTTTACTCTAACGTTACAGGACAAAAAAGCTGGAAGATACTGAACTATTTAAAACCGATTGCCTTAAAGAGGACTCGTCACCACAAAATACAATGCAGTCTGAAAGCACCATGTTATAGAGCAGGAGAAGCCGAGTAGATTGATGTATATTTTTGTAGGAAAATATTAAGTAAAACCTGTAATTTATGCATTTATAGCTTCGCTCTGTCTACCTCCTGTGAACAGCTATCAGTACAGGAGGGAGGTGTTATCAGTGATTGACAGCATTGTGTATATAAGCAGGGGCATAACTACCATAGCGGCAGACCATGCAACTGCTATGTGGCCCAGGGCAAGATGGGGCCTAGTTGGGATTATCTCCTCTTCTACTGGGATTGAAAACTTGGTCAGGACTCTACCCTCTAAAGGAACAACTTTTAGCAAATGATGCAGTAGAAAATGGCCCAAGGGTCATGGAAAGGGGTTTAGGCAGAAACCCTTCTGTCCTGTGTGGGGGCCTGGTTTGATCCTTGCTATGGGGCCCTTACTTCTGTATGTACTCCATGGTATACAAGTGTACATAGATAGAGACATAACTGTCAGTCACTAATAACACCTCCTCCCGGTACCGATAGGTATGAAAAAAAAAGCAAAGACATAAATGTATAAATGACAAGTTTTACTGAAGCTCTTCCCATAAAACTATATATCAGTCTGCTCAGCTCCTCCTGCTCTATAACATGCTGTCTGCAGATTGCACTGCATTTTGTGGTGACAGGTCCTCGTTAAATAAAAGTTATATACAGTAGATATCAGAAGGCATTATTGATATACATAAAGCGGATGTGGTGATGACTTTACATTAAAAGGGATTTTCCAGGAATAAGATATTCTCAGGATCATCAATATCTAATTAGTCCCTGCCAATTAGCTGTTTGAAGAGCCTGTGTCGCGCTTAGCGAGTGCTGAAGCCTTCTCACAGTTAGGTCTCATTTTCACGACGGTTGAACGGGTCCGCACCTGTTCCACAAAATTGCAGAACGGAGGCGGACCCATTCTTTTCAATGGGGCAGCAAAAGATGCTGACACCACACTGTGTGCTGTCCACATCCGTAGTTCCATTCTGTGGCCCCGCAAAAAAAACATAGAGCAATTGTGTACAAGAATAGGCATTTCTATCACAGTGCTGGCAAATTGTGGAATGCACAAGGGTCGGTATCCGCGTTTTGCGGATCTGCAATTTGCGGACCTTAAGTGATTAGAACCTAATTATTTGTTGGGTGTTCATTGCTGATGTGTGGCCATAGCTTCAGAGTGAGGAGGCACAGACTTAACTGGTAACACCCGGTTGTCAATGTATTCCTATTGCTGTTTAGGGATAATATAGAATGGAAGAGAAAGTAGGGGGTGGATATGATACAACTACAAGATAACGTCCCCTCTTATCTTTACTGCACTCTTTCTAGGAATAGAAGAGAGGTCAACCTTTATATTTACAGACAGCCACCTCTCCTAACCATGGCCACGACAACTCATTGGCCTTCTGTAGTATTAAAGGTCTCTTTACACATGTTGACAGAGGAGCAGATTGTTTGGAAGGAAGCGTTCCTTCCTGTTAATCGCCTGCTTGTTAGTGGAGGAGACTGCTGCTATTACATGCAGCCATCTCCTCCACAGTATGGGGAGGAGCGATCACTAATGCCATCTCGCTGCTTGCCGGCAGCACGATTATACAGTACATTCTGCTGCCAGTAAACAATTGAATTACCCGATAAACGAGCATTTCCCTCATTTATCGGCAGTACACTTACACCTCCAGATAATCGCTAATGAGCATTCCTATTTGGAATTTTCAGCCTGTGTAAAGGGCCCTTAAAGGGGTATTCCCATCTCACAAATGTACTTTGTATAGTTAGATATAGCCATACCAATATTATTACTAATAGAATGTATTTATATAAAATCTACCGTTTAGAAGATTTGCCTATTTGTATATCCATTGTCCCACACACATCAGTCAGGCCGTTGCCCCTAGTTATGACCACCGTGGCCCTGTAGTAGTGGTGGCCGGCTTGCTCTTGTTCAAACCCACTCTGAGGTAACTGCTGTATTGTGAACACACATTGCATGAGCATGCAGAGACACATCTTAGGGAACTTTCACATCTGCAATGGTCACGATCCGTCCAGAAGGCAGACTTTATAAACGGATCCTGCTCCATAGAGATGAATTGATCTTGGAACAGGATCCGTTTCTCTGCGTTTTGGAAGTGCAGACAAAAATGCTACAACCCTAAGATGTGTCTCCGCATGCTTATGTAATCTGCGTTCACAATACAGCAGTTACCTCAGAGCGGGTTTAAACAAGAGCAAGCCGGCCACCACTACTACATGGCCACAGTAGTCGTAACCAGGGGCAACGGCCTGACTTATGTGTGTGGGACAATGGATATACAAATAGCAAAATCTTCTAAACGGTACATTTTATATAAATACATTCTGTTAGTAATATTATTGGTATGGCTATATCTAACTATACAAACTACATTTGTGAGATGGGAATACCCCTTTAAGGACCCCACAACCACGCTACTTTGAGGGTCCTTTACATGAGCCATAATCTGTCACATAATCACTAACGAGTGATCATAGCTTGATCATAATCACTTGTTAGCGATTATCTGCTGCCGATTACCGACGAATTAACAAACGCTTGTTCACCAGGTAACTGAATCACTTGTGTAGGCACCTAATTCATTGTTTGCCGTCAGCAGATCATGCCGTGTAAACAGCTTCTGCTGTCAGCAAACAACAAGTCTGTATGGACGAGCGACAGCATTAGTGTTCACTCCTCCCCATACTGTGGAGGAGATTGCTGCGTAAGAAAGTTTCAAAGATGCAGTTACCGCAATGACAGAGCATTTTGCGTTCCAGGAGTTTACTAGGCTCTCAGAGGAAGTGACTTCACTTCCGCTCATGTAGAACACACATGCTGGTGGAGCTGGCTCCTTTATTATTCAGCACTCTGTTAGTTATCTTAGCACTTTACCTCCTCCTTATCTGATCCTCTATATTACTAAGCTGTTTCACTTTTTGGCAGGGGTGCACCCAGAAGCACAGCCCACATTTGACAGGAAGTGAGGGGGATGGATCTTTTTCAGGTGCCTGAATTGAAAGCCAGGCCGACACCTTACATCACACCTGGACCTAGTGTTCTTGCACCTTTCATCTATGGGTGTTTTATGGGCAATTACATTTTTTTTTTTGCTCGTATAGCTTGACGATTTTGTCTCCTGACGAGCCAACCGTGCGTTGGGGAAACGTAGCATTGGGACCTTGATGTTTGGGACATCCATTGGTTATCAGGGTAGTTATAGGGACATCACAGGGAAAGAATTGGATGTTCCGGATTTATCAATACAATACTACCAGCACCGAATCATTCCATCATCTAACAGTGAGTAAGAAGGACTGTCCTAGTGTGCCCTGTATTTATCACACATACGTGATCTGTTATGTGTTGTGATTTATTTTTTTTTTTTAGGGGTTTTCATATTTTTAAACTTTGAAATAAAGGTATTGTTTTAGGAAGGTGTTTTGTTTTGGTGCTCCCTACATAACATCAATCTGGGTGAATTTAGTCCCCAATGACAGGTCCTAACAATAAAAGCATTGTCCTCCAGAGCAATAACTTGAGCGTTATCGGATACACAATAAATATTCAGCGATCCATTTCCCAGGTAAGCTTTAATTCCATAAGTACGACAATGTCTGAATATGACTACTGTCAGCAGTCTCCTAGGTAAATGCACATTAGTGGATAATAAGGAGTCGCATACCTTCATATTGAGCAGTAGTTCTGCAGAGCCAGCATGTGCTATGAGGTAAGCAGCCTATTCACATCATTGTATCTATTGATTTCTTTTATGTGCACTAGTAGAGGCCCAGTGATATGCAATCTTTTTATGTCATGGAGTTTTATGGATAGATACAATGCACGCATGATTACAAGATTATTATAGGTTGCATACAACATTTTGACCCTAAATCCATTCATGTGAAGAAGGGCACCTGAGATACTTTTTGGCTACCAGCAGACTGGCAATTCCCCGGCACTGGAGGTCCACGATAACCCCTTAGGTTAGTCAGTGGCTTTTGGAATCACACAGCATCATGAGGAGTAGTAATAGAAGATCACAATTGCACTTCTACATTCTTGTGTAGCTTTACATTATAGTGTACATAAATCCATTCAGGTGGCGGTATATAACCCTCAACCTGTGAGGCAGGTTTACATAAATCAATTATCAATACAATTTGTAAGCTTCCTTGTCACAGAGTGTAAAAGCACAACCAGTGATACATCATTTATTACTGATTAAATATGTTCATATGTGACAGTGACAAACAGTTTTGGATCTATGTATTAACGTTTCATTGCTGCATTTCATACTGGGATCAGAGGTAGAAATATGCATACAGATGGAAATGACCACACTATGATCTCCACACTGACTGTCATGCTTCTGTACAGGATCCGACAGATGGCAATAATCCATTTATACAAGGGGCGATAAAGTATGCCACATTTTATTTTCTATGGAATCAAAGAAAAGCCTCCACATGAGATTGGAGCCATATGGCGGTACAGGAGAGGGTCCATGAAGCTCTATGGCAGCTGTATTATGGTTCCTTATAAAACAGACCCAAAAAACAACCATAAGCATGATGTACGGTGTGGAAGATTTGTGGAATTTTTTTTTAAGTTAGCATTTAAAGGCTAGTCTTATTCTCTCCCCTGCTTGTATCAGATACAGCACAATTATGAAGCGGTGCATCTATGCAGGTCCTTATGCCACACGTGAGACCTACACCACCAAGGGAGCTGGTTCTAGATCTCCGCTATACCCTATCCTAGTTTATTGACGAAGGTTTATAGGTTACTGACGAAGCTTTATATTAAACCCCTCAAAAAGTTGCTAAATTTTGCTACAACTACAACACGCGCCACACTTTTTGGTGCCAGTTTTGTGGCGCAGAAGGGATGATAAATTTCCCTCAAAATGCAGTACCGTTTTCCTAAAAGACTTGAGGAATTCTTTATGCAAAACACAAAAAAATAAATAAATAAATAAACAAACATTCACGCTCCAGGTTATTTGTACAGCAGTGGTGAAGTTTTGCTCCCAAGTGTTAGACCAGATGCAAAAAGGGCAGTTTGGGCTTCTGCTTATATGAAATGTATAGCTTTTGTTTGGCACCAAGTATTGCCGTCAGCTGCACCAAGTTTTTAACAAATATTTGCTTTCAACTGGTCACTGACGTGGTAGATCAAGTCACTAAAAATTCTCTGGTGTCCGGCTAGCACCAGGGCTGCCTAAACAGAAACATATGGAACTGACCCTTTAAACTGCCCATACATGTCCAGGCTAAAAACACGTGAATTGCTTTGCAGCCTTTTTGTGGAGTTTTCACTGGAGTTTTTCCCAAGGCTCTGCAGTTCCACGGCACACGTATTGGTGTACCAGGCTGCGGAGGACCCACCGCTCCATCCACATTTTTAGAAAGACGGGGGTGTTGGAAAAGACAAGTCGCTAGTTACTGTGCAGTGCTAAACTGGACTTCTCTACAATGCCAGAAAAAGATATGTCCGTACAAAATGTTACAGAAAAACCCCACTAAAAACTCGAACCCTCTTCAGGATAAGGACAGTTTACTTTTTGCCATGCATTTGAATGTTTCCATTCATAAGACCATGTGAGGACTGTATGGCAGATTTGCTGCAGAGATTTCTGTGACAGTCCCTTTTATCTCAATGGAGCTTGCAGAAACCCGTGTACTGGCGGAAACGACCCCATTCACATACAACAAATCTGCGGTGTGCAAACATCCCCATCACAGCGGAAATTTCATGTATAGTTCAAGCTGAAATCCGCTTGTATCCCATCTACCATTTTTCTCAGGGGGATTTTTAAGTTTCAAGTTGCGGATGGGGCAAAACCGCATGCGGATCCACAGCCTGTCACATAGCAAATCTGTGGCGGACGTCTGAGGGTCAGTCATGTATTTATTGGATGTGTGAATATACTATTAGGCCTCTTTCACACGAGTACGTTCAGTCTGGGAACCACGCTCCTCTGTGAGCTCTCCTGACCCAAGCTCACAGCATCATAATGATTTATAATGCTGTTCCTGTCTCGGGTCTATTGTACGTCAATCACATAATGCAGTGACTACAGTAGACGTGTGGTCGGGCACATCATAAATCAATATGATGCTGTGAGTTTGGGTCACAGGAGCAACGTTCAGTCTGGTAAACGCATCACTCACAGCGTGTTTCCAGGACCGAATGAGCTGACACAGGAGGACCACAACAGTGTCTACCCATGGCTGCACAACTTTCCAGGTTAATAGAGGTATTACCTTCAAATTTAGGCGGCATTGTGGCCACCTTGTGGAAACAGTGCTAGGCTTCATTCACACGTCAAGAGTCCGTGATGACATCTGTGACAAGATTGACAGCGGTTCATTGGTGACGAATCCGTGATGAACCCGTGTTTGACCTTGTGTCCGTTTTTTTGCCCTTCATGCGTCATCTGTATTCAATGGACACTGCTAGGCTGAAAATTAATTTCCAGAGCATATCCTAGCAATGAACCATGAAAACCACTGACCAAACATGGATGGCATCCATGCCATGGCTTTCATGGAACCATAGACTAATCTGTGTGAAGGATCCATAATCAAGGAATAAAATAGGGCACGCTTCTGTGGTGTCCGTGGAAACCCACTGGTGTGTGAGCGATGCGTGCGTAAAGATCACAGACTGTACACATCCATGATTCACTGACGTGTAAAAGTACTTTAGTGTGAATCCAAATGCAACAGACTTATTGCACAAATGTATCCAAATGAAAATCAGTTATAAATATGCAGAAAGTTTTTTTTGTTTTGTTTTCAGGACAATTGAATGGATTTCTTAAAATCCTCAGGATAGGTCATCAGTATCTGATCGGTCGGGTCAGACACCCGGGACCCTCGCCGATCAGCTGTTTGGGAAGGCAGCGGTGCTCCTGTGAGCGATGCAGTCTTCTCACAGCTTACCAAGCACAATGCCGTACATTGTACAGCAGCTGAGCTTGGTATTCACTTCAATGGGACTGAACTGCTCCAAGGCCATGTGACACATGAACATAACATCAGTGGCCTAGGCCAGCAAATAGAAGAATGCAAAGCTACTGTGAGCACCGCTGCCTTATCAAACAGATCAGCGGGGAGTCGGCAGTGTCGGACCCCCACCCATCAGATACTGATGACCTATACAAAGGACATGTCATCAGTATTTAAGTCTAGGAAAACCCCTTTAAGTTCCATTCAGATAAATGGGACACTCACAGAAACCTCTGCAATAAATCTGCCACATGCGAATATACCTCTAGAGCAGGGATCTCCAGCTGCTGTGAAACTACAACTCCCAGAATGCAAACTTTGTCGGCTGTTCTTGTAACTCCCATGGAAGTAAAAAGGAGGTTTCTGGGAGTTGTAGTTTCAGAACACCTGGAGTGCCGGAGGTAGAGTATAGGCAATGTTGCATTAAAGGGGTTATCCAACCCCTAAAATGCCTCCCAATACACCGGGACACCTCCCACAGGTTCTACTTACTTGGCTCCATGGCACCCGCGTTGCCAGCGCTGCATCTGGGGGGGGGGGGGGGGGAGTCGGGGGTGGACGACAGCCAATAGCATGCCATGACAGGGACGAGTCTCATCACCTATGATGCTAGGGAGGTTCGTTCCCACTGCCCCCCACCGATTGGTTTCATCCGCGTGACGGGGAGATACAGAGGCAGACGTGCGGGCATCCGAAGCAACACAGGTGCCATGGAGCCAGGTAAGTACAACCTGTGTGAGGGGCTCAGGAGTATGGGGAGGAATTTTAGGGGTTGGATAACCTCTAAGTAAAAATGATAGAAAACTGCAGCTTCTTGACACTTTTGCAAAGAAATCCAAAGCAATTGCATCCTATGGGCTCATGCACACGACCATATGTATTCTGCGGTCCACAAAACACGGATCCGCAAAAAATACGGACGACGTCCGAGTGACATCCATGCTGCATTTGTTTTTTGTGGATCCATTGTAACAACGTCTATCTTTTTTGAGGAACAGCCATGCAGCCTTACAGAAATGGAATGCACACAGTAGTTTCCGTTTTTTGGGGGGGTTTTTTGTGGACCCAATGAAGTGAATGGTTTTACATACAGGCCGCAAAAAAAAAAAAAAAAAAGAAGTTGTGTGGATGAGCCCTATGGCTGAGAACACACATGCAGTTTTCTAAGAGAAATCCAGAAGAGGAACCTGCAGGAAGGAGAAGTATAAATCCATTCTTCGGATTTCTCATTAAATTCTGCTCCAATTCCTGGCTTTGACTAAACACATAAAAAAAAAAAAAAAAAACTGCATGAAAAACTGCCAGGGCTCCTTTACACCTGCATATGAAAATACAAACCAATACATGGATGCTATACACATTGGGTTGTTTTTTTTGCTTTGGTATTTTGTTCTGCTTTTTATCCTTATTTGTTCTATTTTTTGTTAAAAGGACTAATTTGTTGCGGTTTTTGTCACGCTGCTGAAGAATGGATGTCAATAAACTGAATCTGCACATGTAAACTATGCAAACATGGAACAAACATTTAGACTCAACCCACTGACTTCTATGTGCTAAAACCAGCACCAACAGAACGTGCTGCAAACAAAAAAAAAAAAAAGGCATGTGCATAAAAAACGTGGCACTGATTTTCAATACAAAACAGAATTTCTACAGCCCTAAGGATCGGTACTAGACTACAAGGCTGAATCGATCACTCATCTCTAGTCAGTACACAGATATTTGCACTGGCAGCTTTTTTTGTGCCGTATAAACGGCAGCGTTTTTGCTTTTTTACGGCATCTTTTGCACACAGTGGGTGGTCATTTATCAAGAAACAGTTCTACTCAAGTCTTGATGGCCTCCTGCTCTTGATGCACTTCAAGGAATCGTTCACCTTTATGGCCTTTTCAACAGACCCCTCCCCCCCGTGTGGATGGACTGCAGGTCCCGAGTCTCCCTGTATCAACATCTCATGTGACTACTGCAGTCAATGGCCACATCAGTCACGTTCCACCCAGTGAGGCCAGTCATTGGCTGCAGCGGTCATGTGACCCACCATCAAACCATATGTTGATGCAGGCAGGCTCAAGAACTGCAGAGATGGAGCCGGAGCCCAACGGCATGATCACCAAGACGAGTCCGGCCACACTGCCGAGTCTGTACAAAGGTCATAAAAGGGGAGCAAACCCTTCAGTTTATGACAAGGTGCGGGCCACATCAGAAATTAAAGGCGCCCTCCAGCAGTCAGTGTGCCAGACGGAAATCAACCGCAGCTTGGAGCGGGCACAGATTTCATTTCGGCACAATGGCATTTACCAAGTCGCAAACCCACGGATTACATTTTGGCGCAGGGCCACTGTGAATGACCCCCAGTATGTCTTACCACTAGCCTTTTCTTCAAGGTTTTTTTTTTCCCTATAGAGATTGTATAAAAAAGCCTGAAAAAAAACTCCAAGAGCCACAGCAGGCAGATTTGTTTTTGTTTTTTTAAGCATCATCTAATTAACAAAAATGGCAGAAGCAAAGACCACCACAGGACAGCGCTTCATATTTCCCATAGATTGTCAGCTAACATCTGGAGCAGGGTCGCCAACTGGAATTTTTCTTTTTTCTGGATAACTTATCCCAAAATCACGGACGGACATTTTTTACGGACAAATTGGAAAACCATAATGAGTGATAAAGGTTATAAGTAGATATGAGCGAACGTGGTCGTAACGAGCACTGTAGCACTCGGCTCCCCTGCACTCGTCCTCCTCACACGACGGAAATGGATGCCTGCGCCCATGCGAGTGCAGGGGAGCCGAGCGCTCGTTACGACCACGTTCGCTCATCTCTACTTATAAGTAATCCATGTCTATAGCCCAGTATACTGAAAAGAACTTATTACCAGCATTTACTGCGAGCTGTAAAATGATGATAATCACCACCAAAATAATCTACTCAAGATCCCCACAGCCTCAAAAAAATCACGGACAGATCTATTTTTTTTCACGGACAGAGGAAAAAAGTTGCCTATTTTTACGAACTGTCCAGAAATTTCTGGACGGTTGGCAACCCTGATCTGGAGCTAGCATTTTTACCACAAAAATTTCCACTAAAAACACAAAACTGCAAAAAATAAAAAAAATAATAATAAAAAAACAGCAAAAGCTGTGTGTGAAAGCAGCCTCCCGCCAGTATCACCAATGCAGTTTTCAGCCAAACACATAAGTGGATCCAGAATCTATACTTGTTAGATCCAACCATGGATCCAATGAACCAATGGATTTGGATAGAAAAAAAAAACAAAACACCAAAACGGATGGTGTGAACACCGCCAGATATTAACACTTCATTAGATCTTGTACAAAAATAAGCTGCAAAAAAAATAAATAAAAAACCCTGCACAACCCTCCACTTTCTAGAAATCTCCATGATTCCTATTCCCTAGTTCCCTGCAAATAAAACCGTCTAAAGATGAAAGCAGCAGCGGCGGCAAATGATAAGCCCTGTTCACACACGTCCACAATCCGCTCCATTCCATACATACAACTTTCCTGCCCTCCTACATCAATGTCATGAGAAGAGTGCCCCAGAAGGTACCCAGCCTGGCACGCAGCCCCCTCTCCAGGCTCTGCCATGCGGCTGGATACCGCACACACCACGCATCCCATTTTATACAAGCTGCAATTAATTTTCTGCTCCGAACAAAATGGAGCGGATGGCGGATCTCCACGCAGCGTCCTCTTTCCATGAGGAAACTTTGAGGAGATGCGGAGCTCGCCCGGACTGGCCCCAAAACCCCCCCGATTCGGCTCTTTAACCCTCTCTTTGCCGCTGTGACAAGGCTCGGCAGAGGGATGCTACAATCCGCTGAATCACCGCTGCCTGCTCCGGGGCTCGGGACGTTACTGATTTACCTCTTTGTTGTTTCCGGGGTGGCTGCGGCTTCCCGGGAGTGTGAGTAGACTCATCTACACAGGAGGGGGCACTCGGAGCAGGCAGCTGAGGACGGCCGTACAAGCAGTGCCCGGATCCGCCTCCTCCCGCAGCTGTCTCGCACACTCGCACAGTCACCGCTGTCAAAGGCGGCGGGAGGTCCGGGGCGCGCCGGCAGCCATCTTGAATTTACCCACGAACTCCGACCCCGAATGCACAGTTACGAGAGCGCGGGGGGCGCGCCTTTAACGTCACTACACCAGACAACGGTACGAGGCGCGCTCCCGACACGAAGGAGCGGGAGCTGCAGTGTTCGGTCTACTCACATATAGGCGAGCGCCTCTTATAATGACACCGTTCAAGTGTAGTAGTGCCCTGTCGTGCTCCCACCTCCTGTGTATGCCTGCAGGCGGCAAGCGCTGAGTACACGGAGGCGCTCAGCAGACAGTGGTCGGGCGCAGCGTCTTGCTGAGGCGCGTCCCCAGAGAAGGCGCGGGCTCCAGTCACGTCCGCAGTTAGGCCCCGCACCAGCGCTCACTGAGGGAAGTCGGGTCGTGAGAGTGGAGCACTGTCCGGAGGAAACCTGCCTCGCTGGACGGCTCCTTCACCCGATTAGTAACTGCTTTCTGAAGGCATCCTGATACGTACAAACTATCACCTGAGGGCTGCTCTTTACAGTCCTGACAGAAGAATGGGAAGGAGAAGTAGTTACCCATAGAAAGGGCTGGGTGTGAGAGCAGGCGCTGGGCAGTCTCTCTTTTTTTTTAAGTCAAAAATTTGGCCTCCCAAGGTCTCCAGTTATAGCCATTAAAAAAGGGTTGATCTTGTAGTTGGTAAATTTGGCTCTCCTCTGGAAAATGTGCCCCACACCTGTCAGGACCACTCATTGGTGAGAATAAGAATTTGCTCAGACTATCTCTGAAAATTAGGGACCGTCCCTGCAAATTGGAAACAGTTGTCAACTGGAAATAGATACTTTCCACCTGCATTTTTCTCACCCCATCGATAGAAAGGAATATTGTCCCAACAATAAGGACCAGAATAGGACATGTTCTATTGTTTACGGAACAGTGAATCTGCAGAGAAAATCCAGATGTGTGCACGGTCCCATAGAAATGAATGGGTCAGTGTGTTATTCGCAGAAAAAGTGGATGAAAAATAGGGTTGTGTGCATAAGGGCTGAGGCTACACTACAAAAAATGGCCTTGTGTGTATGGGGAGACCAGCTAATCTGTCATCATGCACTATCGCATCATCACAGTGCACCTGAATCAGGCAATTTCACAGTCCTGGTAAATATAGACCATGCCAGTACTAAAACGCCACCACAGAGGGCATAGCAACTAAAACATAGCCTTTATTGGAATAATGTATTAAAGTGAAAATAGGGGAGCCAAGAAAAGGGTAAAAACAGTGGGGCACATTTACTAAGGGACTTGCAATCGTTTTAGACGTAAAAAGTCTCAAGTCCCCTTTTTTTGTCCGGCTGTATGACAATATTTTGTCCCATGGCTGCATTTGCGCTGTGTCTGGCAGTTGGGCGGGGGTCGTGCTGGGGCTAGAGTCCCAAATGTACTTAGATAAAAGCTATGCCAGCCAGGGTTTGGTGTAGTTTTTACTGCAGGCTCATGGACTGCCATAGATGCGTCTAAGTTATGACAAGATGCATGCCTCGTCATAAATTAGGCATATCTAACGGCAGCGCACAGGGGAAAACTACGACCGGTGTAAAAAGCTGGTCTTAGTAAATTTACCCCAGTGGACGCAATAGGGGAATGCACATTAGATATTACAACAGGCTCTTCTGGTATGGGTGGGGTGTGAAAGACAGGGAACCTTAACCTGCATCCTCGATATCCTAATGTTACAGGGCACCCTGCAACACTGGAACCTACATAATCTCATAAACTCCACATTTGTAGTTTTAGGCTAGGGCTACTCGGCGACACTGGTCGCAGCCAGGATCACTGAGTAGTGGGGATCCCATAGAAATGTATGGGATCGCCGCAGCAGTCGCAAAAAAATCCAATCGTGTTGCTGGTCTTAAAACGGCCCTGTGACTGCCGCGGCGATCCCATTCATTTCTATAGGATCCCTGCTACTCAGCAATCCTGGCTGTGAGAGGTGTCGCGCGACCAGTGTAGCCCTAGTCTTAGTCGGCCGCCTCTCAGCATGTTTATAGTGAATGGGGAGGAGCGTAGTTCTGGCCACACACGTGCATATAGTATCACCAGGATTCCAGTATATAAAAACCTGAGACAAAAAAAACAAAATTAGATTTCAGACAATGACATATAGTAGAATAGAGATGGTACCAATAGGGCTGGGCGATTAATCGAATTAATTCGCCCATTGCAAGCCTCACGATTTCATTTTTTAGGAAAATCGTGAATTCGATTTTCCTAAAAAATGGCGACCGACATATAAAATAAAAAAAACCTCTCACCTGTCCTGCGCCGCGGCTCCGCTCCAGCGCTCCTCTTCTTTTCTGGGTCTGCGCCGCACTGTCCTGACCGCTTACAGCGTCAGGACGTAATGCGCGCACTCTGACCTGACGCTGCACGCAGTCAGGTGACAGTGCAGCGCCGGGAGAAGAAGAAGGGCGCCGGACGTGGAGAGGAGCCACAGCGGAGGACAGGTGAGAGATATTTTTTTTTTATTATTATTATTATGGTGGCAGAGTGGGCTGATCGGAGGTCTGAAGGGGGCACTTGGGCTAATCTGAGGTCTGATGGGGCACAGTGGGCTAATCTGAGGTCTGATGGGGCACAGTGGGGTCTGATGGGGCACTGTGGGCTGATGTGGGGTCTGATGGGGCACAATGGGCTGATGTGTGGTCTGATGGGGCACAATGGGCTGATGTGGGGTCTGATGGGGCACAGTGGGCTGATCTGAGGTCTGATGAGGGCACAGTGGGCTGATCTGAGGTCTGATGGGGGCACAGTGGGCTGATCTGAGGTCTGATGGGGGCACAGTGGGCTGATCTGAGGTCTGATGAGGGCACAGTGGGCTGATCTGAGGTCTGAAGGGGGCACTTTGGGCTGATCTGAAGGGGGCACTTGGGCTAATCTGAGGTCTGATGGGGCACAGTGGGCTAATCTGAGGTCTGATGGGGCACAGTGGGCTGATGTGGGGTCTGATGGGGCACAATGGGCTGATGTGGGGTCTGATGGGGCACAGTGGGCTAATCTGAGGTCTGATGGGGCACAGTGGGGTCTGATGGGGCACAGTGGGCTGATGTGGGGTCTGATGGGGCACAATGGGCTGATGTGGGGTCTGATGGGGCACAATGGGCTGATCTGAGGTCTGATGGGGGCACAGTGGGCTGATCTGAGGTCTGATGGGGGCACAGTGGGCTGATCTGAGGTCTGATGAGGGCACAGTGGGCTGATCTGAGGTCTGATGAGGGCACAGTGGGCTGATCTGAGGTCTGATCAGGGCACAGTGGGCTGATCTGAGGTCTGATGGGGGCACAGTGGGCTGATCTGAGGTCTGATGAGGGCACAGTGGGCTGATCTGAGGTCTGATGGGGGCACAGTGGGCTGATCTGAGGTCTGATGGGGGCACAGTGGGCTGATCTGAGGTCTGATGGGGGCACAGTGGGCTGATCTGAGGTCTGATGGGGGCACAGTGGACTGATCTGAGGTCTGATGGGAGCACAGTGGACTGATCTGAGGTCTGATGGGGCCACAGTGGGCTGATCTGAGGTCTGATGAGGGCACAGTGGGCTGATCTGAGGTCTGATGAGGGCACAGTGGGCTGATCTGAGGTCTGATGGGGGCACAGTGGACTGATCTGAGGTCTGATGGGAGCACAGTGGACTGATCTGAGGTCTGATGGGAGCACAGTGGGCTGATGTGAGGTCTGATGGGGCCACAGTGGGCTGATCTGAGGTCTGATGGGGGCACAGTGGGCTGATGTGAGGTCTGATGGGGCCACAGTAGGCTTTTTTTATTTTTTATATTTTTACTAACATATGAAAATCGAGATTTAAATCGTGAATCGTCCATAATTTTAAAAAAAATCGAGATTTTTTTTTTGGCCATATCGCCCAGCTCTAGGTACCGATAACCATGCCCGCAGTGGGGCAGCTTACCCCATCCATGTTCCAGAATATACAGCATGTTAGGCTTATCTGTTTGCCGTTGTGCTGTTTGGCTAATACACAGTGGGCCATGAAGACCAGAACCCTGTACCTTGGGTAGTTCGTGCAGGATAATACTTATTGGACCTTATTCATATAAAGGGTCTTATAGTACATCTGTCTTTGTTGCCCACAGCAACCAATCAAAGCTTATGGTTTATTTAACCAGAGTAGTTTAACCCTTTCCTGTCATAACCATTTGTCATTTTTTGCTCCCTGCCATCCAAAGCAGGACAACCTGTACCTTCTATTGGCACCATTTAATATTACATAGGTTGTATTGAAAAGCTGGAAAAAATTATTAATGAGGTAGGTTTGGAAAAAAAAAAATTGCAGTTGCACCATTAATTCACGGGCTTCGTTTTTACTGCTTTCACTGCTATTAAATGACAGATTGGGGGACATTTATTGAACTTAGTGCCGTCAAAAGTCGCAAATTATGGCACATGCAAGATTTTCAAAATAATATGAGACTTTTCCCTTCTCTTACCATGTTTTAAAAAAATGGCAAGGGAATGTGGATGGGGCTTAGCAGGAGGGGTGTTGCCTCCACAACCCAACGGATTTACTATCATTATGCCCGAAACTGGTGTAAATGATAGTCCAAATCTATGCCACCTCATATCTGGTGTAGATTTGAACTTCTGGCACATGGACTGCGTGGAAATGTGGCAAATTTATTAAGTCTTATTATATCTGCCCCACTATCTTTATTCTGTGTGTCAGTGAGATTACAGTGATACAAAATATATACAGTACAGACCAAAAGTTTGGACACACCTTCTCATTCAAAGAGTTTTCTGTATTTTCATGACTATGAAAATTGTAGATTCACACTGAAGGCACCAAAACTATGAATTAACACATGTGGAATTATATACTTAACAAAAAAGTGTGAAACAACTGAAAATATGTCTTATATTCTAGGTTCTTCAAAGTAGCCACCTTTTGCTTTGATTACTGCTTTGCACACTCGTGGCATTCTCTTGATGAGCTTCAAGAGGTAGTCACCTGAAATGGTATTCCAACAGTCTTGAAGGAGTTCCCAGAGATGCTTAGCACTTGGTGGCCCTTTTGCCTTCACTCTGCGGTCCAGCTCACCCCAAACCATCTCGATTGAGTTCAGGTCTGGTGACTGTGGAGGCCAGGTCATCTGGCGTAGCACCCCATCACTATCCTTCTTGGTCAAATAGCCCTTACACAGCCTGTAGGTGTGTTTGGGGTCATTGTCCTGTTGATAAATAAATGATGGTCCAATTAAACGCAAACCGGATGGAATAGCATGCCGCTGCAAGATGCTGTGGTAGCCATGCTGGTTCAGTATGCCTTCAATTTTGAATAAATCCCCAACAGTGTCACCAGCAAAGCACCTCCACACCATCACACCTCCTCCTCCATGCTTCACGGTGGGAACCAGGCATGTAGAGTCCATTTGTTCACCTTTTATGCGTCGCACAAAGACACGGTTGGAACCAAAGATCTCAAATTTGGACTCATCAGACCAAAGCACAGATTTCCACTGGTCTAATGTCCATTCCTTGTGTTCTTTAGCCCAAACAAGTCTTTAGCCCAAACTGATTATATGGAAGCCAAGGTTGGCACATAACAGGTAGGAAATAGTGTTAGGTTCCTGTTCTACAGAGATCACCTGGACGATTTGGTGAACGGGTCCAGATAATTTTGTACAAAATATATTTGCCAAGAATCTCTAATTTACCAAACAAGCATAGCATTAGCTCCAGAATACTGCATATCTCTATGGCATTTTGTGCTTTATCTGGTCAGCAGTGTGCCGTTGCATTGTATGTATTTTCATTGCAATCAGCCATAGCAACGTGCACCAGCGCATTGGGATGTGCTGACTGAAAACCCCCCTTTTTTTCTTTGTAATTTTACCATGAAGGCCTGCTGCACACAGTCTCCTCTTAACAGTTGTTGTAGAGATGTGTCTGCTGCTAGAACTCTGTGTGGCATTGACCTGTTCTCTAATCTGAGCTGCTGTTAACCTGCGATTTCTGAGGCTGGTGACTCGGATGAACTTATCCTCCGCAGCAGAGGTGACTCTTGGTCTTCCTTTCCTGGGGCAGTCCTCATGTGAGCCAGTTTCTTTGTAGTGCTTGATGGTTTTTGCGACTGCACTTGGGGACACTTTCAAAGTTTTCCCAATTTTTCGGACTGACTGACCTTCATTTCTTAAAGTAATGATGGCCACTCGTGACTACCTCTTGAAGCTCATCAAGAGAATGCCAAGAGTGTGCAAAGCAGTAATCAAAGCAAAAGGTGGCTACTTTGAAGAACCTAGAATATAAGACATATTTTCAGTTGTTTCACACTTTTTTGTTAAGTATATAATTCCACATGTGTTAATTCATAGTTTTGATGCCTTCAGTGTGAATCTACAATTTTCCTAGTCATGAAAATACAGAAAACTCTTTGAATGAGAAGGTGTGTCCAAACTTTTGGTCTGTACTGTATATGCCGTATTTTTGGACCTATAAGATGCCAAAGTAGGGGAAAAATATCTGTGCGTCTTATAAGGTGAATACTAATGAGCGCTTCCATCATGGAAGCGCTCATTGGTACAGGAGGACTGGGAACCAGTGAATGCAGCAATTCCTGGGCTCTGTACTCAAGGCCTCCTGGTCCTTGGCCACTCGCTACGCTGTGACTGCGGACATCAGCATGCAGTGACCTTACGCCGTGAGGCGCCGGGTCACAGCACACAACAGGAAGAGTAGGAGCTGGATCCCTGAAGCGGCAGGAGAGGTAAGTTGATTTATTGTTTTTGTCTGATCTGAGGTGTGACTAGGGGTCTTAATATCGGGGATCTGATCTGAGTTTCTGAAAAAGGGTCTTATTAACATTCTGGTCTGATCTGAGGTCTGAATGGGGGTCTGATCTTAGTGTATGAATAGGGGTCCTAACATTGGGGGTCTGATCTGAGTGTCTGAAAGGGAGTCTTATTAGCACAGGGGTCTGATTAGGGATCTTATTAACATGGGGTCTGATTGAATGTCAGTGCTTCTTATGGGGTGAATACTAATGAGCGCGTCCATCATGGAAGCGCTCATTGGTACTGGAGGACTGGGAACCTGTGAATGCAGCATTCCCTGGGCTCTGTACTCAATGTCTCCTGGTCCTTGGCCACTCGCTGTGCTGTGACTGCGCATCGCATGAGGACGTCAGCATGCAGTGACCTCACGTCGTGCTGCGCCGGGTCACAGCACACAACAGGAAGAGTAGGAGCTGGATCCCTGAAGCGGCAGGAGAGGTAAGTTGATTTATTGTTTTTGTCTGATCTGAGATGTGACTAGTAACATACATAGTAACATAGTTTGTAAGGCCGAAAAAAGACATCTGTCCATCCAGTTCAGCCTGTTTTCCTACAAGTTAATCCAGAGGAAGGCAAAAAAAAACTCTGTGAGGTAGAAGCCAATTTTCCTCACTTTAGGGGGAAAAATTCCTTCCCGACTCCAATCAGGCAATCAGAATAACTCCCTGGTTCAACGACCCCTCTCTAGTAACTATAACCTGTAATATTATTACCCTCCAGAAATACATCCAGGCCCTTCTTGAACTCTTTTAGTGAACTTACCATCACCACCTCCTCAGGTGGTGAGTTCCATAGTCTCACTGCTCTTACCGTAAAGAATCCTCTTCTATGTTTATGTACAAACCTTCTTTCCTCCAGACGCAGAGGATGTCCCTCGTCACAGTCACAGTCCTCGGGATAAATAGATGATGGGAGAGATCTCTGTACTGACCCCTGATGTATTTATACATAGTTATTAGATCTCCCCTGAATAACCCTAATTTTGATAATCTTTCTGGGTACTGTAGTCCACCCCATTCCAGTTATTACTTTAGTTGCCCTCCTCTGAACCCTCTCCAGCTCTGCTATGTCTGCCTTGTTCACAGGAGCCCAGAACTGTACACAGTACTCCATGTGTGGTCTGACTAGTGATTTGTAAAGTGGCAGGACTATGTTCTCATCACGGGCATCTATGCCCCTTTTGATGCAACCCATTATCTTATTGGCCTTGGCAGCAGCTGTCTGGCACTGGCTTCTACAGCTTAGTTTGCTGTTCACTAAAATTCCTAGGTCCTTTTCCATGTCAGAGTTACCCAGTGCTTTACCATTTAGTATGTACTGGTGACTTGCATTATTCCTTCCCATATGCATAACCTTACATTTGTCAGTGTTAAACCTCATCTGCCACTTTTCTGACCAAGCCTCCAGTCTATCCAGATCCTGCTGTAGCAGTGCACTGCCCTCCTCTGTGTTAATCTGCATTAGTGTCATCTGCAAAAATTGATATTTTACTATGCAAACCTTCTACAATATCATTAATAAATATATTGAAGAGAATAGGACCTAATACTGACCCCTGTGGTACCCCACTAGTGACAGTAACCCAATCTGAGTATCTACCGTTAATAACTACCCTCTGTTTTCTATCACTGAGCCAGTTACTTACCCACATACAGACATTTTCTCCCAGGCCAAGCATTCTCATTTTATATACTAATCTTTTATGTGGTACCGTGTCAAACGCTTTGGAGAAGTCCAAATATACGACATCCATTGAGTCGCTGCGGTCAAGTCTAGAACTTACCTCCTCATAGAAACTGATTAAATTGGTTTGACATGACCAATCCCTCATGAAGCCATGCTGATACGGAGTTATTTGCTTATTTTCATTGAGGTACTCCAAGATAGCATCTCTCAGAAAACCTTCAAACAGTTTACCCAAAACAGAAGTTAAACTTACCGGCCTATAGTTTCCGGGCTCTGTTTTTGGACCCTTTTTGAATATTGGCACCACATTTGCTATGTGCCAATCCTGTGGAACACTCCCCGTCAGTATAGAGTCCTCAAATATCAGAAATAAGGGTCTGTCGATGACATTACTTAAAGGGGTTGTCTGAGTTATGAAAAAAAATATATAGCACTTCAAATCTGATGGGCAGCAATATATAACTAAGTTAAGCAAGTTTTAGGCAAAAAAATCCATATTTCCTCATTTCCCTGGTTCTCTTCTGGCCTTTGTTTACATGCAATAACAACAATCTCAGCCCCTCCCCCTTCTCCCCCCCTCTCTGCAAAGGGAATGAATACAAGTGCTGAGTGACATGTCTGCCTGCTGGGATACTCAGCAGCATATTGTATGTGTAGGACTACAAGTCCCAGCTGTACAATGACACTGCTGATACACACAGGAAATTCTCCCTACCTGTTCTTGTACAATACAATTCCTCTATAGCTCCTTGCCCAGCATTTGTCTCCTCTCACTGCTGCAGCTACTGTTTGTTCTTAAAGGTCCTTTTACACGGGCCGATTATCGGCCGAAAATTCGTTCCTAGGAACGCTAGTGCCGATAATCGGCCCGTGTAAAAAGTGGCCCTAATCAGCCGACGAACGAGCAAAACGCTCGTTCGTCGGCTGATTGGATCTTTTGTAAAAACCAAAAGATCCGATCTGTCGGGCGCAACATCGCCCTGTGTAAACAGGCGATGTGCGCCTGACAGCATGGAGCTTCCAGGCCGCACGAGCGATACAGCGATCACTCGTGCCGCCGGCGCTCGATTCATCGGGCCGTGTAAAGGCTCCCTGAACGAGCGCCGATGTCGCTGATCGGCGCTCGTTCAGGGAGACTTTATCGGCCCGTCTAAAAGGGCCTAAAGCCTTGAGCCCTCAGTGTGTTCTGGCTGAAGGGGTTAATGTTTTATCTGAAGGAAACCAGGAAGAAAGCAGATAGCAGGAGCCCGGCAAAGAAAGGGGGCGTGGCCAGTGACGTCTCGTGTACAGACTCTTATCTGAACTCTGAGGCTTGTGAACGAAACATCACAGAGCAGAGAGATAAGGTGACATCACAGGTCATGTGACCCTGAGTCAACTCTGAGAAACCAGCAGCTTTGGAAACACAAAGTATATGGGAAAGTTGTTATACCTGACAAGTTAGAAACATATAAAGAACAAAAAAATAACTCGGACAACCCCTTTAATTCTCTTAGGATATGGGGGTGTATGCCATCCGGTCATGGTGATTTGTCTATTTTAATATTTTTAAGACGCCGCTCTACTTCTTCCTGGGTCAGACAGGACACTTTTAAAGGGGAATTTACTTTTATACTCTGCATTTCATCTGACAGTTTATTTTCCTCAGTGAATACAGTGGAGAAAAAGTTATTCAGTAGCTTCGCTTTCTCCTCATCGCTCTCTGCAACTCCCCCCTCATTACTCTGTAAGGGGCCGACACCTAGTTTATACTTTTTACTATTTATATAATTGAAGAACATTTTAGGGTTAGTTTTACTCTCTTTGGCGATTAATCTCTCGGTCTCTAGTTTGGCTGCTTTTATTTGTCTTTTACATATTCTATTTTTTTCCTTATAGTTTTTCAATGCTTCCTCGCTCTCCTCCTGTTTTAGTGATTTAAATGCTTTCTGTTTGTCATTTATTGCTTTCTTTACAGCTCTATTTATCCACATTGGTTTTTTCTTGTTCCTTAACCTTTTATTCCCATAAAACATCAGGGGTCTGATCTGAGTGTCTGAAAAAGGGTCTTATTAACATGCTGGTCTGATCTGAGGTCTGAATGGGGGTCTTAACATTGGGGGTCTGATCTTAGAGTCTGAATAGGGGCCCTAACATTGGGGGTCTGATCTGAGTGTCTGAAGGGGGGTCTTATTAGTACGGGGGTCTTATTAGTACGGGGGTCTGATCTGAGGTCTGATTAGGGATCTTATTAACATGGGGTCTGACTGGGGGTATTATTAACATTAGGAGTCTGATCTGAGGGCTAATTGGGGGTCTTATTAAGATTGGGGCTCTGAGCTAGAAAAAAATTCTATACGTTGCCATATTCTGACATCTATAGTTGGCAACTATCCCAAATTTGGCGGGACTGTCCCTGATTTTCAGAGATAGTCCCAGCAAATTTGTTTTGTCCCAGGCTGAAAATAGGCAGGGTAAAGGCAAACCCTACCCATAAGTTAGTGTTCCCAGGCAGGGTTCGGCGTTCCTGGGGGCAGAACTTAGATGCCCCGATTTTACCAACTGAAATGTTGGTAAGTATACATAACTTTGTTAAATTTCAACAGAGCTGTGTAAGGGCTTTTACAAGGCAATCTGTATTTTATATTTATATCATTTTGGGGTATGCATGACATGACTTTTTGATCACTTCAGTTTTTCTTTTTTGGAGGAGAAGTGACAAAAAATACAAAACAGCAATTTGGCCATTTTGTTTTAGTTCTTTTGATAGTTCATACTAGGGCTGGGCGATTAATCGAATTAATTCGATTAATTCGCCAATTCAAAGCCTAATGATTTTATTTTTAAAGGGGTTGTCCGAGTTATTTTTTTGTTCTTTATATGTTTCTTATTTTTTTTTATTTCTATTTATTGAATTTTTTCAAAAAGAACAACATGTACATACAACATTGTAATAATAATTGTTGTAAGAAGAAAAACAAGCAATGTACATAATCAAAGATATTGAATGTCAACAATCAGACAGTCTATTAACGAACCTTCAGAAACATATCAATCTCCTACAACCCCCCCCCCAAAAAAAAAACCCTCCCTCCCTTTTCTGTGTAGCCATTTTCAAAAATGAGCTAAATGTCGTAGGGAATCCTCAAGTACTCGATGAGACCTGTATAGGTACCACGTAGTTTGACCAAAATGTGATATCAGTTTAGCTTTGACCGAGTCAGGTAGGGTGTGTATGAAGAGGGACCAATTTTCAAAGAAAAGTCTTGTCAATTTGTCTTTGTCAGACAGAGTGTGAATCCAATCCATATTGAACAAATGGATGATTTTAGATTGAACAAAGGAAATGGATGGGGTCTCAGGATCAAGCCATTTATGCAATATGCTTTTCCTTGTTGCCGCTGCCCAGACATGTAGGAGGGCTTTATGGCTTCTACTGATGTTGCGCTGCTCATCTGGCAAAATATTGAAAATAGCCCAGTGGGAAATAAGTCAGTGTTTGGGACACCGCACTTGGAGCAAGAATATAGCTCATCGGGGGACATCTTATGTTTGATATGCGGAGCAATATATGCCCTGTGGAATACCATTAATGCCATATCTGTATAGCTGCTGACAGGGGAATGTTTTTGTATTTTTAATGTGGCCTCTAATAAAGTCTTAATATCAAGATCTGGGAAGTCTTTGATCCATTTTATTGGTCCTGCCGAAACCGATTCCCAATCAATTAGTGGTTTGAGGAAATTATATATGATGCTAGTGGATGAAACCATAGTTCTCCTCTTTTAAGGAACGTATTTAGACAAGCACCTCTAGACTCGAGAGGAATATTAGATAGGCATTTTTGGACAAAACTGCGGGCTTGTAAGTAAATAAATTGGTTATGGGCAAAAGCTGGAAATCGTTGTAGGGCCTCTGAGTAAGGAAGCATGGAATAACTATTGTCTAATACATCCACTATCAATGAGCAACCTTGTGCTGCTAATATGGAGTAGGGTCCGGGAGGTCTGCCTTCCAGGAAGTTTGGGTGCCCTAGAAAAGGTTGAAATAGCGTATTCATGCCATCTAGCTTGCTCATTTTCTGGACTTTACGCCATGCTTGTATGACCGACCATAGAATAGGGAATTCTTTTACCGTGGGTGGAAGGGAGGTAGTGGGCAAATGTAAAAGAGCCATTAAGGAAATATGTGGGAAGAATTGTTGCTCCATAGACACATTGGCAAAAATGTGATTTCCCCTCAACCAATCTAAAGCATAGCGGAAATTAGCTGCTAGATTATAAAGCAAAATATCTGGGAAGTTTAAGGCCTCCTAATACACGTGGTTGTTGCAATTTAAATAGACTGATGTGGCTCCTCCATGTAGAGTTCCAAATAAACCGCCTAAACGTGCGTTGTAACAGCTTAACGTCTGATAAATGAAGTAACAGCGGAAGAGTTTGTATTAGATAAAGTATTTTTGGGAAGGCTACCATTTTAAGGAGGTGGCACCTCCCAGAGAAGGATAATGAAAAATGTTGCCAAGATTGCACTAGGGTTATGATAGAAGTTATAAGGGGGTGATAATTCAATTTATATAAGTGAGCCGGATTAGCTGTCAGCTTAATACCCAAATAAGTAATGGATTCTGAACTCCACCTAAAGGGAAATGAGATACCTAGGTGTCTCCTGGCAGTACGAAAAATCGGAAGAGCCTCTGATTTAGTATCTGGAATCGCCTGACGAGGATTAGATATGAGTAATAAAATATCATCTGCAAATGCTAAGAGTTTGGTTTCAACAGATCCAACATATATACCCCTAAAAGAGGGAAGCACCTGTATTGTTCTAATTAAGGGATCTAGAGCCAGATTAAATAATAATGGGGATAACGGACAACCTTGTCGCGTACCTCTGCCCACTTTAAATGGGGAGGAGCACAAGGAATTAACCCACATTGAAGAGCAAGGATTGTGGTAGATCATTTGAATCGCCGAGCAAAACAAGGGACCAAATTCACGTAAACGTAAAATTTCCTGTAGATACTGCCAGGAGACACAATCAAATGCCTTGTCTGCATCGAGGCTAACTAGAATATTCTTAGTCTGTCTGTGGGCACTACTATATGATATTGCTCCCACTGCCGTCCTAATATTATAGGTAATAGATCTCCCCAACATGAACCCAGTTTGTGATGGGTGAATAAGGTCAGACAGAATGGTTTGCAACCTATTGGCCAGTAATTTGGTGAACACTTTAAAATCCGTATTCAGGAGCGATAAGGGGTGATAAGATTCCACTAAGAGATGATCCTTTCCTGGTTTCGGCAAGACAGTTATACATGCCTCATTAAAGCCATCAGGTATGGTTCTGGATGTAATAATATGGTTATATAAAGTGTGTAGATAAGGGGTTAATGTGGGATTCAGTAATCTATAGTATTCATTCCCAAATCCATCGGGCCCAGGTGCTTTCGATAGTTTAAGGGATTTAATAGTAGACTGAATTTCTTCCTTGCTAATGGGAGCGTTTAATATTATCCTATGGTCATCAGTTAGAGTAGGCCACAAATTAGGATTAAGGAAATTATGCATCGCAGGAATATCCTCCTGAGTGGCAGTATATAAGGATTCAAAAAATTTTTTGAAGTGCTCACTAATGTCTTTTGGGTATGTAATGTGGGTACCCGATTGCGTTTTGATCTTGGAAATTTTTGTTGCTGTTCTGAAAGGTTTCGTCAGGGAGGCTAGTAACCTACCAGGTTTATTACCCCATCAAAAAAACCTATGCCTCTGATAATTGACATCCATCAGTGCTCGTTCATGAGCAAAGGCTTCAGCCTCTAACTTAGCATCTAAATACTTCTGTTTAGTTTCCGGGTTATTATGCAACTTAAATTGCTTATATGCCTGAGTAAGAGCATTTTGCGAAGATCGCAAGGAGGCAGCTAATTTTTTCCATTTATGAGAAACATAAGAAATAATTTGTCCCCTAATCACTGTCTTGGAGGTTGCCCAAAAGAGATTAATGTCATCTTTATGTTCCGCATTATCAGAGGCATAGGTCATCCAAAAACCAGATAACATGTTTTTAAAATCTTCAGAGTGAAACAAGTACGCAGGGAAACGCCATTTCCTAGAAAACGGGATAGGAGAGATTAAATATAAGTCGAAAAGGACCGGAGCATGATCCGATATAAAGATATCCTGTATGCGTGCAGACTTTAAACGTGGGATAGCATGCTGTGGTATTAGCCAATAATCAATCCTGGCGTGGGAGTTGTGAACATGAGAATAATGGGTGTAATCGAGATCAGTGGGATGCAACAATCGCCAGGGATCAATCAGATCCAAATGATCTATGAGCATTTGTATGGCACTAGAACTCGAGGTATCAGAAGAGACACGCTGTTGTGATCTGTCTAATACCACATCATGGGCTTCATTAAAGTCTCCCCCTACAATAATGTTATGTACATCCCAACTAGCAATAGCAGTGAGCAATGCTGCAAAGAAAGCCTTATTAGAGGTGTTAGGAGCATAGACATTCACTAAACAATAAGTTGTGCCCTCAATTACAACTTTTACCAGAACATACCTGCCCGCTGGGTCCTCAATAGTATCCAAAATATCATGCTGAAGCAAAGAGCTAATTAAAATGGCCACTCCTCTCATTTTGTTTGTATAAGAGGCTTCTAAGCAAGTCTGAAACCGTTTGTTACGCAAGGGGGATGATTCCCTTTTACCCAGTGCGTTTCTTGCAAAAATACAATATGTGACTTCAGTTTATGCAAATGATTCAACACCTTTTTCCGTTTGACTGGAGTGTTCAAACCGTTAACATTCCACGTGCACCATGTTAAAGCGGATATAGTGGACGCAGTATTATGAACCACGGACGCCATTTAACCGACCCCGGTAGTTGGCCATAATTGAGAGATAATCATATAGCAAAGCAGGAGTTACCACCAATGAGACATAAGGTTCCCCTACATGGTGTACACAGAATTCAACCCCACAAAAACTAATA